>LBNU01022039.1:42134-97321 GCA_014162995.1 Artemisia annua | reverse complement strand
TTTCCAACATTATTTGTATATGCATGGCTTGATTCGTAAAAGACAAGACCATGAAATACACAAAATCAACATTCCATCCAAGTACGATACAAGACCTTTGGTTCATTGACTGCCATTTGAAGCACACTTCCATTTCAAAAACACTTTTGCACAAACACGTTCCAATTTGCTCACATCGATTAGATTCCAAAACAACACACACATTCAAATGATTCTCCACAATCACTTGACTCTTTTTGTATAGGGTGCGGCTCAAACCCATAATATTCCATGTAGAAATGCTATACACTAGAAACTTCAACTATCTGCTTGTGCAATACCCCACCTTTTCGAAGATTAAACTCTCTAAATTTACCTTATATTAGCGAAGTCGTATACTATTAGTCAATCAGATAGGATCATTTTATTTTAAAGCAGCTCATCTAGATTGCAAAAATTTTAAAAGAGTTTTGTGTCAGCCAAAGGCTAGTAAGAATTCATGGTTTTCACGTACAAAAAAAATTATTTATATTTCCAAACACATTTCCAAAATAACGAAATTGTAAACTGATCATGCAGTTTGTTCAAAGTCATATAAGTGGTATTAATTATAACATATTCTTATTCGATTCAACATATCATCAATTTAATATCACCTAATGATTCAACTATAACACAATACAACATATTCCAACTATTCATATTACCGTTCGATTCAACGGTTCCAAAAATTCAACACAAACATGTTCGGTTCAAAGGTTCCAACGATTCATATTTCACGGTTCACAATTCACAATTTAACAATTCAAAAAAAAAGTTACACTTTATAGAAGAAAAAAAAAACCCCCTATTCATCTCTTCCCCTAGGCGATTTTCTGCGATCTCAAGCTTAACCATAACTTCTTTAGAAATATTACATATTTTGATCACTAGCTAACTAACATCCCTGATCTTGATTATCAATCTATGATTTATCCTAGATCTTTACGATGTTGTTATTAGTCAAGTCATCTTAAGTGCATAGGATTCGACTGGTTTTTTTGGGTTCCTAATCGCATTATTGTTTAGGGTTTCAACCATTTATTACTCACCTATTATTTTTAATTCAAGATCTAAAATTAAGAAGGGCGGTTATGGTTTTTATTTTTATTTATTTATTTATTTATTTTGTATGTCCTTAATTGTTAACGGGTGGTTTGTGTTGATAAGCGGGTATGGGAGACGAGGAAACAAATGCAGTGTTGCCTGATTGGTAGCAAAGATTAAGAATGTGGATGTGGAAATGGTAGGCAAAGATGGGAAACTGTTAATGACTCAAACAAGTGTCAAATTCAGTACCACTATTGTAGCCGATTCTAGTAGTGATAATTTGGGGAATCAAAGGGACGATGCAACTAAGAGTTCTGAGCCAGAGTTATAGGGGCTGATAAAGTGACACATGAAGCTAGAACAAATGATAGTGAACTTCACATGGTGCATGAATTGAATAGATATGTTAATGTGGGCCAACGTAATTCCTTTCCAAACATAGTTATGTCTGAAGAATCCCGGCCTAAGGTAAATTTTAGAAGGCTGGAAACTTCTCGTATGTTATCGAAGTTAATGAACGACTAAGTAACTCTATTTATTGGTACTTCATTGGTAAGAGACTAGCATTCCAGGTTTTTGAAAATTTTGTGTTCAATCCTTAGGGAAAATTTGGAATTCAAAAAATGATGATGAATGCTAACGGCTTTTATTTTATTTTTTTAATTTTTTATCCGAAAAAGGGGCGGAATACGGGAAAATGTGGTACATGGTTGATAACCATGCCAATCATATTAAAGAAGTGGTCTCCATCATCTAGCCTAAAGAAAGAAAATCACACTAGCGTGCCTATATGGGTTAAGTTGCACGACGTACCTCTAGAAGCTTTTACTGCATATGGTTTAAGTGTAATAGATTCAAATTTTGGTAATCCGTTAATGTTAGATTTGTACACTTGCGCTATGTGTAACGAGTCGTAGGGGAGGAGTTAGTATGCTAGAGCTATGATTGAGATCAAGGTTGACTCTGAGCTTAAAGAATCAATTGTTGTGGAAGTTCCAAATCTTGATAGAGAAGGGTATATATGTCAGAAGGTTATTGTTGAGTATGAGTGGAAACCATCCCACTGTACTACTTGCAAAATCATTGGACACTTAATTATCATTGCCCTCTTGTAATAAAAGACGTACCCAAAAAAATGGAAGTTACTTATTAGGCACCCACCTTATGATATCATTCACACATAATGAAGATCCAAGCAAGTATTTGAAGGGTTTATGTACAAACAACACAACGTCTTTCACATTTCCTTCATCGAAATGTCGAAGGGTCACACCGATGCACACTAAACGTGACAGTACAAGTGGAAAAAGAAACGAGTTATGAGATAAAATGAAAGAGATGAGGAAATAAAATTACGGTGTTATTTTCATTAAAAGGGTTTAAAGATAATTACCTAAAGTACAATATTTATCCTAGATAAATGTTAGAAGTGAGTAAAATGACAAAAGACAGAAAGACAACCCCAAAGGGTGTTTGGGTCGGTTTGGCCGAAACCCCACAAGGGGGTTTTTGTATTTGTGTCAAACTTGAATTACTTGGTTTCCATGTAATTGTAGAAACCTTATTTGAGCCATATATATACAAAGGGTCTTGAGAAGGTTTCACACACATCGCAAATAATCCTTAAACCTCTCTCTCTCTCTCTCTCTCTCTCTCTCTCTCTTCTTTTGCGATCAAGTCAACCCGAAATCCACTTAGTCGACTCCCTAGTTGACCAAGAACTGAAACCCAATGGGTTTATAACCATTTGGTTGATCGCAATATTAGGAGTCGTTAGGGTTTTCCCAAAACTCTTATCGATTCTCTACCCGAAGATCAATCTATGGTTGTACCCAAGTTTGTACTAGCCTAACTTGTGATAGGTTCGTAGCCCTAATCCTATTTGTGTAGTACCGGTGGATACTTGACGCAACCCTGGTAGTGATATTCTCTAGAAACCCTAAACAAGGACGTGGAGGATCAAGAAGTGTAAAGAAGGTAGTTCGTCTAGTTGAATTAAGTAAAGAAGCTTACTGGTAGCAGGATTAACAAGTACTCTTAACACCTTTATTATGTGTTAAAATGTAGGTTATATCACAGTTTAGAAGATCTGTATATATGGCTTTTGATCTGCACAATTTATGTGTTTATTTTCTGCTATGCATGTTTCAGTTACGACCACCAGAACCATACAGTGGTATCAGAGTTACTCTAAACATATATAACCTAGTTAGGGTTCTTAGTAATTGCTTATATTGTCGTAAACATCGAATCTTAATTTTAGTTATGCTAGGTTTTGGTTGATTTATTGCTTATGGTATATTTAGGGTTTTTGTTGATTGCGATAATTAGGGTTTTGTAATTCTTGTGTCTAATTATGATATACAAATAAAAACCCTAGACATTTCTCTCTCAACTGGCGACAAAGATGAAACTAACTAAAACATTCATCGCTTCTAATTCCTTTGGTTTGTTTCTTTAATCTTTGTTCGTCACTGCATGCAACCCCTCCCTTGTCATTTATTGCATGTGTAATTCTATCCAAGTGGGTTTGCATTTACTATTCCTGGGATCATACCGAGTTTTATATATTGATCTTTTTTAAAGGGTTACATAATATATGCTTCTAAAATCACCCCTTGTGCTTTCAAGACTCGTTGGCTATTTTAATGCTAATGATAATGTGCTTTCACCTCTCTCTCTCTCTCTCTCTCTCTCTCTCTCTCTCTCTCTCTCATTAAATCATGTAATTTATCAGTTTTTTAAGAACTTTTTCTTTTTTTGTTATCACAATGCACATCATTTTTTTAAATATCATGTTGTTATCAGTTTTCTAAAAAATGAAATAAAAAAATCTCAATGTTAATTAGTTTGATTACAATGTTCTATCTAACAGTAAAAATAAAAATGAAAGCTGTCAAAAGTAGTAGCTAGAGTTGCCATCCATTGTACCTATGTGGTTGGTGAAATAACTATCATCACTATTCACTTTTAGGAAAATCTCATGTACCCAATTCAGTCAGAAACGTCTCCATCATCTTCAGTCAGAAACATCAGATCTTCGGGGATCTTATTTAAGTATAAAGAAAGTGCTTGGGGATTTACAATCTATTTTTGAAAGGAATTGATACATAGGTATTAGATGATTGATTATATAAAAAGAAATGATGGTGGTAATATTTGTTATAAGACTCTATTAATAACTCTTTAAGTTTGTTCCACATTTTTTTAGTATTGTTGTTGTTCATGTACGTGTTTATGTTTGGCGTGATATTTATGGTGTTGGATGGAGTTAGTTCAGTCTTGTAGCTGTTGGCTTTCCACCATGAGAAAATACCCATTCTTGGTTTGTTTTACAACCGGAGGTCTTGACGGTTGGTTGGTGGTGGTGGTGATGCTGAGTGGTGGAGTGATGTTGAAAGAAAAGGGGTGTTTGTTAGGTAGACAAAATGGGTGCTTGGAACTATACATAAAGCATATAATGGAACATGTATAACGGGTATTTTCAAAATAAAACATGGTCAATGTGGGTCAAAGGTGACACCTAAGCAAAAATAAGGGACAAGCTTAAACTTTGTGAGTGACGATCCCTTGCAAAGCGACAAAATAATAAAAAGTCTAAAAAGTGTTATCCACCATCATTTCACCCTCCTTGATCTAATGGCCAGGAATGTATACAACAAAAGGTTTTCTAAACGGGGTTGATGTGCTCTAGGTGTGTACAAGTTTTAAATTTATAAACATGATTACCGGATCTAGAAATAACACATACGAGCAAGTGAACTCGTCCGTTATAGCAAGATTAAGTTGGTAAGTCGGGATCGTTCGCAGGGATTTGTGAGTGAATCTAAGTGTAAGTCTAAAAAGTAAATCTCAAACGCAAGCAATAATGATTAATAAGATAATTCGAATGATTAAACACTACACTTGCTTAGACTAGTTAACTACTCTTATGATAAGCATGATTGTGATAACTTCCTTAACATGTTGGTTATTAGAATTAGAATGTTGGTTATTAGAATTAGATGGTGTTTCTAATCTATTGTTTCTACAAGTTAAACCTTCGTCAAGATTGTAGTTTATAAAAACAAGCATTAGGTTTTGACCAATCAATTCAAGGTTCATAAAGTTGTATTAACAACCTTAAACACAAAAATAATCTTTGGTTTAATCAAATGCTCTTAAGAAATGGTCAATTCAAAAGGTAACCGATCATAGACAAAAAGGTTACAATTTATTATAAACTACTACACTTTCGACCAATTAGGCGTTTACAACCAATCTAATTTGATTAACAAAAAGTGTTCTCATTACAATTACACCCTTAGTTCCTTTGTTTAACCAAGAATAATTATGGTGAAAAACAATCATTCATAGACAAATGATTATAACTAGTTGAATAATAACTACACTTTCGGCCAATGAAATTATTAGCAACTAGTTAAACTCGATTCAGCAAATGTCACAATGAAACTTAAGTATAATTGGGTTTTAGAATTGACTTGAAATTGAATTAAAACATGTTATCACAATCATGGACTAATCATTAAGTATTTAACATCATCTAAGCAAATGCACAAAGTTACTAGCCACTCATAGCAAACATGAACATAAACTCAGAATATTGAACATTAGAAACCATAATTAAAGTCTTACAATATTTGGAATATGATTACAAATGAGTAGGTTGGTGTTGACTTCTTGAGAGTTTGACTTCCGGATGTTGACTTTTTGGGCCTCCAAAGTTTCCTGGACTTCTATGGACAAATTTGAGAGCTTGAGACTAGTAGAGAACTATTTGATGATTGATTAGTAGTTGTAACTTGAATTGTGTGTCTACAGATGATTGCAAAGCCTCTATTTATACTACTCAACAAGCCTAGGATCATAAATGCTTCAACTTGGCCTCCAAGGTGTTTAGAAGGACCTATAATGCCAAAAAGAATAGCCTAGAATCGAGTAGAATTAAGTTCACAAAATCTGTACGAGGCTACTATCTGATCGGTTGCGGGATGCGTCCGATCGGATGGATTTGGTCATTTCATCTATCCGATTGGATCTTTGTGGCAGTTTTCATCCGATTAGATCAACAGCCGATCGGATGGAAACGTTCTGTCAGCACCTTTCTTGAACTTGTGTTTAAAGCTTGTATCTTTCTCGTGGCTCTTAGTTCTTCGGCCAAACTTAATTATTTCTTGTCTTGAAACTTTAGAATGATGGAAACTTGGATTCTTCTTCATGAAATGCTTGAACGAATTGGATCTTGGCATGGGAATCTTCGTACAATTGTAATTCCTTCTTTTCTTTCTTAAATCTTTCACTTTTTCTTCCTTTTTCCTGTTCTTGGTTACAAATGCTTTGCAAACATACTTTGATATGATTAAGTGACAAAAGCATATAAAAATAACCAAATAACATATACAAAAGCACCAATAACGCTACTAAAAACATGCACAATTTGAGCGTTATCAAATCCCCCACACTTAAACTTTGCTTGCCCTCAAGCAAATCTAGAAAAAAACATTATCCACATGGTACTTCAAAGATGTTTAGGAAAAATGTGATGCAAATCTTCCAAGTACAAGTACAAGTTAGATTCATCATTTTAAACTTTTATAGTTGAAGCATTGAGATGTTTGACAATACCCAAATGAATTTCTTACTAGACGAACATTACTAATCACCTCACAAAAAGAAATAAGATATAATTTTGAGAATTTACTTATCTTTAATTTGATATCTTTTTTTATATATAAATCACAACATTTTTAGTTTAGATTTTAAGTGAGTTATGATTTTCTTGAAATTTTCGGCAACTTTGGCCCTATTTTTGTCTAACTTAAAAGTTGAATATGCAAAATTTAAAACACGAAAGTTTTACTGTTCTTTACCTAGAAATTTGAATCACTTATTTCCGATATGATATGAGTGAGATATCACATTTTTAAAATGCCGTTTTGAACATATTTAGTGAACATAAGCTGTTTAATAGAATGCTTAAGAGAGATTTCACTTATAAAAGTGCATTTAAATGCATTAATTGGTGTACCACAATACACTTTCAGTTATTTGTTCATAGTGTATATGCAAGTTGATGATGAAAAAAGAACTGATGAACTGATAAACTGATGAACAACATAATCTAACTAATGAACTGATGAAAAAGGCTAACTGATAAACAAGACTAACTGATGAACATTGTGACCCAACTGATGAACATTGTGATTTTTTAAAGAAAACTGATAAAAACTATGATTTTTTTAGAAGACTGATGAACAACGTGATTTTTCTTTAAAAAACTGATGAAGAACGTGATTTTTTTTAGGTGCCTTTTGGTTCACACCTCTTGCAACTGTTGGAATCGAATGATTCTTAAATTATTTGTTTGGTGTATGCTTTGACTTTTACAACAGTATTTCATATGCATAGACAAGGGATTCGAGGATACCACTGCCAACATGTTGGTTTGAGAGAAAGTGTGGGTCACTATGTCATATAACCTTCTTTTATTATTATTATTTTTTTTCTTCTTGTGAATGTGGGCTTATCAGTTTTCAATATATTATTTAATATTAAAATAATATTAACTCTTAAATCTTTTATCAATTCCATATTATAAAACAAACAATAATTTATACTATCATTTCTTTTCTCTCCCCTCTTTTTCTTTCAAACCTTTCCTAAATCAAAATCTAATTCCAATCCCACTTACAAACCAAACGCACCCTTAGTTATTTGTTCATGATGTATTTGCAAGCTAGTAATGAAAAAAGAACTAATGAATACCACAATATAACTGATGAGTTGATGACTAACACTAACTGATGAATAAGACTAGGTGATAAAAGAGCCTAACAGATGAACTAATGAACAATGTGAACTAACTGATGAAAACTGTGATTTTGTTTAAGAAAATTATTAAACTGATCAATTGATAAACAACTCTTTTTATTGATGAATAATGTTTTTTATTGATGAACAAAGCTTTTATTGACGAACAACTTTTATGTTAGTACAATAATGTGAAAAACGTCATTTGGATTATTCAGTCTCTATACATTTTAATAATCACAAAATATAAAAACAGGTTACGTAAAACTACACTTAATAAGTTTTTGATCGAGAAAACTCGTTTCGACAATGCTTCGACTACAACATCATTTAAGGTATGAACAAACACTATACCAATTTTGTTAAAGTGATCAAAGAAGCTATTTTTCTTAAAACCTCACATTTTTATGCGACAAAATATTTTTACAAAAGTATTTTTGTAATTATAAAGAAATGCTTTAATAAGAAAATAAATTTGAATTTCAAATTCTCCAACAACTAGTTTTCCCGCCTAAATCAGATAAAATTTTCACCCCATAAATTTTCACAACACCAGGACAAAAATATGAGCGTCTTAGGTGACGGTCCCTTATATATACGAGACCGTCCAATGTTTACGGGACCGTCCCCCGATCGTCCTAGTGCCTATAAATACTGCACTATTCCCTACAGAAAATTAATCCTCTTTTCACAAAAACATTTTGTTTTTTCTTCCTCCTTTCTTTGATCACTATAATGTGTTGATAATATGTTTATAAGTGATCCCGCTATCCTCTACTTCCAAGTGCAAGAGAAGAACGCTCGTATTCGTCAAGAAACGAAGTGTTATAGATTTGATGCGAGATTTGTATGACCTCAAAACGAAGCTTTACAATCCTCTAGGCAGTGTACCTAACCGTTTTAGTGTAGTATAGGTAAGTGCGAGGGATTGATCGTTCTCTAGGGGAATAGTCTCGCAATAGTTGTGAAAAGGTTAAGATGTATGACGAATTAGGTCTAGAGGTGATGGATGATTCTTTTTGTATTTTTATAATTTTTTGAAAGCAAGTAAAATCTCGGTTTTTGAAAGAGTGGGCGGAATTAGTTGTATTTTTAAATTTCTCAAACGTAACATCTCATTTATATTTAAAAAATTAAATATATTTATATCTATAAGTTTTTATTAAAAAACAATTGTAGCATTTTCCAATTAAGAGAAAATATGTGTCTGTTTGTGCCCATTTAACTTTTCGATGGGCAATATATGCCCATTTCATAAAAAGGATGAGGCTAAATGTGCCGAAATCTTTTACAAATTTGACAAAATTATCCCATTTCTTTTCTAGTTTTATTTTAGGCACAAATTGCCTCTTAACCAAGTTTAGTGAGGTAGATTGGGAATGGATCCACTAAGAAGAGAAAATAAAATAAGAAGACTGAGAAATGTTTGTAGCCACATATTTTAAATAGAGAATGAGAATTTCATGTGAGATGCATCTTATTTTGTAGCTCATCTGAAATGTGCGGCTATAATTACTTCTTATTGTTGTTATTCTACTTTTATTTCTTATTTGATCCTTACTCGAGATATATTAGTACAAAACTTGAAAGTTTGTAACATTTGAAAAAAATACATTGCTACAGCCTAAACCCAAAAAATTATACTTCCTCCGTCCTATAATAAGTGTCCAGTTTGATTTTTTTTGATCTCTCTGGTTCAACTTTGACCTTAAATATTTTTATTTTTGTTATATAATACTACCTCCGTCCCAAAATATAAGTCCAATTTGACATTTTCAATCAAACTTTGACCTTAAATATTTTTCTTTGTATTATATATCACTTGATGAAAATTATATCAAATGAAAATAAATTTCAAACACTATTCATTTATATATTTTGCATCAAGTATTATATAATACAATCAAAAATATTTAAGGTCAAAGTTCGATTCAAAAAGTTAAACTGGACTTATATTTTGGGACGGAGTACTTGATGAGAATTATATCAACGACAATGCATTTAACATCCAATACAGTCATATATTTTGCATCAAGTATTATATAACAGTAGAGCTGGCAAATCGTGTCTTAACAGGTTCGGAGCGCGCGAATAGCATAAGTTTCAAACATGAAATCGACTCGTTTAACACTTGGCTTTGGTGGTTTGAGTATGACAGATATACGTTTTATGTATCAAATAAGTTAAATATTGAACCCTAGAATACTAAAAACAATTATTTTAAAAAATAAAAAATTGCATAGTACATTTTTTCCCTTAACAGGTCTTAACAGGTACCCAATTTGCGAGCTCTATATAACACACATAAAAGTATTTAAGGTCAAAGTTGAACAAGTTGGACCGTAAAAGTCAAATTGGACACTTGTCATGGGAAGAAGGTATGTTGACGAAGGGCCGTTGTACCTATGTAGTCGGTGAAGTAACTCTCTGTCATTATTTGCTTTAAGGAAAATTTCATATGTACCCAATTCAACATAGAAATAAAAATTAGTACAAGAACATGCTCTTGGTATTGTTTGTAGACAAACAAACATGAATAACAGCAGCAACGGTGGTTCGAGGTTAGCAACGCTAGCTGAGCAACTCCGTCTTTACAAACCACCTGCTACTGATGAGCATGATGATGATGATGTTGTTGTTTCTGAAGTGGGTATCTTGGAATCTGCAACACCGGTTGTTGGTGTTTCGCAAAAATTCAGACCCAAAAAAGCTGCTGTTTTGATTTGCCTCTTTGAAGGTGAAAAGGGGCTTCGTGTCATCCTTACTAAGCGCTCTTCTACCCTTTCTACACATTCAGGTATACTTTCATACCTATAGTTTTACAAGATGAACAGAATCCTGGCTAACGGAAAATGAGCACATGATTTTTGATCTGGATTTTTAAGTCGGTGTATAAGTTTTTGATATGTGTTTGTAGGAGAATTATTAGAAGCAAGTTTAGAAATATTAACATATGTGCATTTTCATTTTCTGCTCCCAAGCGGCCAACTCTCTAGGTGTGTATTGCAACATTGGGTATGTGGCATCAATTATACCTTCTTAATCATATATGTCTAATGGAAGTAGTAATAAGCTAAACGATAACATCTAAGGTGCAAAATGCCTAGTGGCAAAAAGGCTTGTGACTATCACTCTTAGATGTGTGAGGTCTCAAGTTCAATTCCTGCTAGGTGCAAACAATTATGAAGTGGCCACACTAACCGCTTGAAAAGGGAGGGCTTTACCCGGTTTGAGTCTGTGTGGCGGTGGGGTCAAACACTGTGGATTAGTCGGCCAAAAGGTAGGGAACCATGGTTACCACAAAAAAAATGACATGTTTAATATGAGAAAGCCATCATTCACGTTATTTCAAATCTGTGCCTTTTTTTTTTCTTTTGTAGTAAATCATGATCGCTTAGGCCTACATAGATTAAGATTTAATGAATACTTTTATGAAAGACCATTTGTTTATAATTCATATTAAATGCAGTTTATGTGTACTAGATTACAAATGCCCCTGTATACGTCAAATGCGAGAATTTCATACTGTTAAAGCAGTTCCAGCCAGTTAATATATGTTTATTGAATTATGAATGCAGGTGAAGTTTCGTTACCCGGAGGGAAAGCAGATAAAGATGATGTTGATGATGCTGACACGGCTACAAGAGAAGCAAAGGAAGAGATAGGTCTTGATCCTTCGCTAGTAAATGTTGTCACCCTTCTTGAGCCTTTTTTGTCTAAGGTATGTCATCATGTCTTTTTGCTTTTTCACATTCTGGTGCAGAGTAAATTTATAATTTTCTTTTACTTCTCTTCTTTTGGGTTAAAGGTCAATGTTTACTGATGTGTAATCCAATTTTTATGGATATTAGCTGTAATAATTTATAGTTATTTTGATTAAAGTATACCACATTTTGGTGCGCGCGATGCAAAACATAAAACGTGGGTCGGTTAGCATTTCCTGTGACTATGAGAGTTTATCTCAGTACGCAACATGTAGGACCTGCCAAAACAGCCTGATGTAACTTATTCAGGCAATAAATTGCCGTCAAAATAAGTATAATTGCTATATAGCTGAAGACTATGCAAACTGCATCCAAGTGGCTGAAATTGTTGTCCCCTACCCATTCATACTTTTAACATTATTACTAACTTGTAGTGTGGTTGTGGACTTTTGGAATAGTTACTAAAAGTCCACAACCACTGCATTATTCAATATAGATTCTGTCAGGCTTTAACCATTCCATTAGGTGAAGGTGTTAAAGTTTCTTTTATTCGATATCTGTATATGTTGGAATGTCATGTTTGTCTTATCCAGTAAGTAAAGCAGAAAACTTTGGTTTCTTATGCAGCATCTTCTCAGAGTAATTCCTGTAATTGGCATACTTACTGATAGAAACGCTTTCAATCCAACTCCTAATATAGCTGAAGTAGATGATGTGTTTGACGCTCCCTTGGAAATGTTTCTAAAGGTATTCTTCTACTTAAACCTCACTCCTGAGTAATGCTTCTACTAGAACATTTAACTTTTCAGGTCAAACATATAATTTTGTACATCTAAAATTGTTTTGAACTTCCCTACAAACAAACAAAGATTCTTATTTAGTTTATTTGGGTCAAGTCTAATATACTATAAAAATTACTGTTCTGAAGTCAAAAGAGTCACATGGAATCTCAATACGTCCATTCATACCTTTCATTTGATAGAATAGCAAGGGTGGCAAAATGAGCCATGTGAAAATAGGTTTAAGTCAATACGGATATACAAGAAGAAGTCGGGTTCGGTTGGCCGCCCAATAATCTTTGTACCCTGCTTAAGTTTGATCAATAGTTAGATTTATATATACAATTAGGTACAATTAATATTATGGCCAACGTGTTTGAACAAAAGCAATATAGAAGATTGGAAACACTTCAAATGTTATTTAAGGGTACTTTAAAACCCATATCAGTAACATATAATCTAAATGAACCCATTTGTGCATATATATTTGTTGTGATTGGCCCTTCTTATGAGCAGGATGAAAATAGAAGATCAGAAGAAAGAGAATGGCTGGGGGATAGGTATCTGATTCATTTTTTTAACTATGAAACCGATGGTAAGAAGTATTTAATTTGGGGTTTGACTGCTGGGATATTGATTCGCGCTGCATCTATAGTGTACCAAAGACCTCCTGCTTTCCCTGAACAAACTCCCAAATTCAAGGTTCCTGGAATCATAGATAAGGACACCATAATGCCGTAAAACATGGACCCTAAATAAATATTGGTCAACCATTTTGTTGACCTAGAATCCTTATACGTTATACATTTGATTTGTTTGAAGCCTCTGAAGGGTGCAATGGGTGGCATTGAGAGAAGAAGTCCGCCCAGTGTGACAGATAATCTTGCAAAACATGCTACTGGTCAAAACTTTGTTCACTCTTAGATACCATATACTTCCATTGATCTGCATGTATACGCCTTATATGTATTATAACTGTTGTAATCGTGTGAACTTTGAACGGATCATAATTCTCATCAAGGATTTATATTAATTGTTTCATTTTTAGTGATAGTTGTTGGTTTATCGGATGCATAATGATGGATTTTTGTGAGCACGGGACAACAAATAACTAATACTATTGGTTATTGTCATTTATAGTTAATATTTTATTTATTTGCTAAATACCTTACACCCAAACACCCCGATCTTTCTCATAAACATGTGAAAAACACAAAGACACTAAAATATAGTCATCATATAACTCCGACCATCATAACCACAACACTTGCAACATAGTATAAACGCACATTTAATAAAGGTTGTCGGAATATGAGATTCCGGTGAAGACATTAGTTTTCGATGGTCCAACGGATATGATAAAGCTTTGGTGTTAAAATGATTGACGGAGGATGAAGAAAAAAACGATGAGTGTTGGTGGTGCTAAAGAAGATGAGTGCCTTTAGTATTTCACGTGTTTATAAGTAGTATGAAGGTTTGTGTGTAAAAGTATTGAGCTAACTAATCAAGGAATTAAAAGTTCGATACATATTATAGAATTTGATAACAAGTTTACTCCGTATAATAAAGGTATAACTGTATAAGCATTCATTTATTACAGTTCTACCTAAGTAAAGTACAAGCCATGGATCAAATAAAAGATACGATTTCTAGTTTGTATATATGGTCTCAAGTGGATACGGATTATACAAAATACACGTTTTGTTGCATAACAAAATGATATGATTGGCAAGCTGACGACATCAGCTCCTCTAAACTCAGGAGAGTTAGAAATTATATAGTAAAGAGATAGAATGATACATTATTGGAGTCTACATGAAAGTCAAACTTGTTTATTCTCATAGACGCAAAAACCAAAGAACAACTTCACAAATTGTAGCAAATTTGCTACGTGTTGAAACAATAATACTAAGTAATATAGTTGCATTCCTTCCCTCCTGCCCTCTTTGCCACTTTCATCCTCATGCCGATTTAAGATTCTGCGCATTTAAAATCGTTACAAAAGGTGACATGCAAACAAGAAGAAACAAACAACCAAGAGAACATACATCCATGGAAATACAAAGTTGCAATGTCTATGAGTAGCAAAGGCTGTAAGCGTTTAGTTCGGGAAAAAAATCTCAATTTTCAATTTTAGTTTCTTAAAAAAAAGGAAGGTATTTAACTCTTCAAAAAAATATAGAAAATGCATTCAATCGACATTGTTTTCTATTTTGTAGAATTAAAGAAGGGGATGTTTCACTAACCCGTTTCTCTTCTTCTATCTTGGCCTTGATGAGCGAGTACATGGCCACTCCAGCAATAGCAATGGATGTACCAATGGCTGTTTGTGTTGAAATCTTGTTGCCTGCATATACCATATGAGTTAGTAACACATCAAACTAAATTATTGAGGCCAAACACATGAAAATTAGATTATTGAGAACATGAATGAATATTTACCGAAGACAATGATTGAGAAACCAATCACAAACACCCGTTTTAACACATTTCCGACTGCATGCGTAAGAGGCGCCACCCTTTCAAGTGTGTTGGTTGCGAGCTGAGAACCCAAGTAACGAACACAGAGTTCATTATCATAAACACAAACACAAAGATAGTTAAATAATGTTTAGTTATTACTGTAATACTTATGGTATTTCAGTAAAAATATCTATACCACATATAAAGAGAATATATATATATATATATATATATATATATATATATATATATATATATATATATATATATATATATATATATATATATGTATATATATATATATTTGCTTAAAACTTAAAACAGCAGTAATTTTGTTAGACTAAAATACCCTTATTTATAAACGCAATTCAATCTTTAAAATATTTAAATACTTAATTATAATTTAAACCATTAACTTTTTTTACTCTCACTTACTCCACACTCATATATACAAAAAAACAATTGAACACACAAATTGATGCTATGCGCAGGTAATCATCTAGTATATCTAAATGGTACCAATTTAAGAAGGGAGTTTCAATCTTAAGGGAAAAAGTTTGAATTTTGAGTTTTTGACCCGTGCTTGCTCAACGTAGTTATATCGTGTGTGAATAGACATCTTATATGCCTAGAAAAATAATCATATATTTTATGCTTTCTATTTAAAGCATCCGTTTATCATACATCTGCTAAAAGTCTAAAACTTTTGTTGCATGATTCCATCAAGGAATAACCCCTTAGTAGGATATAAAATAACTCATCTGACAATCTTGTGTTTTTTATGTAGCAAAAGAAAGAGACATATATACCTGATTGTAGAGGTGATAGAACATTCCAACCCAAAAGAGATCAGATAAAAACTTAGTCAATCCGACTTTAGCAATTGCATCATTGAACCCATGCTTTAGGAGTTGAGGTCCCTCCAACTATTGGATGATCAAGGGAATTAAGTAAATAATTTTCAAATTATGAAGCGCTTCACACCATCAAAAGAGAGGGATTTCTACTCACAATTATAGCAGGTGGAATACAAACGAAGAGAGCAATGATGGTAATGTAGGCATACAAGTTGGTACTGTCCATATCAGTCTGCAAAGAAAACAAGATCGCCATAAAACATCCCAAGTTCAAGAGTATTTTTAATAGAGGAAAACCAGGGTCTATTCTTTAGATCTCCAATTGTGGATCAAGTACATTAGAGGTGTGTAGATGTAGCAATTTAACCCATTAACTTACAATAACATGGGTCAAATAAATAATTTCGTTTTTTACTATTTATATGTTATGTAACTATGTTTGAAATTTACTAATTATAATTCATTTTTTTTAAGGATTTAGACAAAAGTTGTTTCTGGTCAATCTCACATATTTCAAACGGTACAAAAACAGTACCCATTACCCGTTACCCAACCCGCATGACAGTCCATTGCGCAACCTCTGGATTTATGAACTGGATCAACAAAATGAATACCACAAACAAAAAATGTAGGATATTAGCATAGAGGATAACCATGGCTTTCTTGGAGTAGATACTCCTGTAAGTAAAGGAGATATTGGAAATCATGGCACTGATAAAGCCTAGCCAGTTGAATGACAGCTCAGTCAATGAAGCCATTGATACACCTGCATTTCAGACTTTAATTAGTTTTAATTATAACAAACTATCCACATAATTTCAACAAAATCAAACTCAAGCAGCTCAATCCTTTCATCCCATGAATATTTATTTGATTTGGTGGATACTTGACTATCAATTAACCATTAAACTTTTCTGACTCAGATCAAATGAATCATTTATATGCAAACACGAATAGAAGATAAATGCACAAATTGGTTAACATACAAACATCTTTCTTTTGTTTTTGAAGTTTTCATGGTTTCAAATGGTTATATTAGTAATTATTACACATCTTTTAGCAATTCTACATCGTGTGATTATTGAAGGTCAAACAGAAGCAATTTTTGAAGGAAAAGAGCATACCAAGAACAACCGGAGCCAAAGAAAGCCATAAAGTAATGGGTATCGACTGTCCAAGAATGAACTGAGAAGCAGCAGCATTGAAGAATGGCTCAAGGGCTATTCATCAGAAACAAAAAAAAATTACAACAAATCAGTTCTCTCATGCTTTCATTCAAGAACTCGTTTACATGTTTATTAGTCATGTGTTCTACCTTTGATTGTGTGGGTGAATGAGACAGCAACAGCTGCAAAGGACACATTACTGGTCACATGACCAAGAGCATGACATACAGCCACCGGAATAAGAAGCTTCAGAAGGTTTGAGTCCATGGGCTGCACAAAAGTCAGCAGATCAAAATAAGCACACTGCCTATTTATGTCCAAGGATATGAGTCTAGAGGTAGTTATTTCAACCCATATAGTTATAAACAGGTAAATTTGTGTTATTCTCATCTCTAATGGGTCCAATGGGTAAAAAATAAATAAAATAATAATAATAATAATACTGTAACATTTAATGCTAATTCACTTGCAATTTTTCCGAAAACTAAATTGTTATTTACAAAATATTTAGACAAAGAGTGCTTTGNGTTTATATGATATAATATTAGTTTGAATGACTTTACAACTTAGTTTCTAAAAGACCACTTAATATAAAGCAAAGATTCAAAACACATGAACTAAAAGTTCGGACTTACAGCGCGTTTGGGTAGACCAACAGGCCAGCTACCAAGACAATAACCCACTCCAACAGCCAAATGTATGACTGACACGAAACTTCATATATACGGAAGAATACCCTTCACACAATCTTCATGTCACAATCTCATTGATATTGACTAAAAGTTTGTTGCTTTTATTTGATATTTGCTGGAAAAAAACAATCGAAAATGATAGAAAAATGACGCTATTATACACCGTCACCGCTATGCGCGGGTAATCATCTACTATATCTAAATGGTACCAATTTAAGAAGGGAGTTTCAATCTTAAGGGAAAAAGTTTGAATTTACTATTTATATGTTTTGTAATTATGTTTGAAATTTACTAATTAAAATCCTTTTTTTTATGATTTAGACAAAAGTGTTTCAGGTCAATCCGTTAACATACAAACATCTATTCTTTTTCTTTTTTTTTTTGAATTTTTCATGGTTTCTAATGGTTATATTAGTAATTATTACACATCTTTTAGCAATTCTACATCATGTGATTATTGAAGGTCAAACGGAAGCAATTTTTTAAGGAAAAGAGCATACCAAGAACAACCGGAGCCAAAGAGAGCCATAAAGTAATGGGTATCAACTGTCCAAGAATGAACTGAGAAGCAGCAGCATTGAAGAATGGCTCAAGGTCTATTATCAGAAACAAAGAAAAAAAATAATACAAAGAATCAGTTTTCTCATGCTTTCATTCAAGAACTCATTTACATGTTTATTAGTGATGTGTTCTACCTTTGATTGTGTGTGTGAATGAGACAGCAACAGCTGCAAAGGACACTTTACTGGTCACACGACCAAGAGCATGACATGCAGTCACCGGAATAAGAAGCTTTAGAAGGTTTGAGTCCATGGGCTGCAAAAAGTCAGCAGACCAAAATAAATCCACTGCCTATTTATGTCCAAGGTAGTATCCACAGCACAATATGAGTCTAGAGGTAGTTATTTCAACCCATATAGTTATAAACCGGTAAATTTAGGTTATTCTCATCTCTAATGGGTCCAATGGGTAAAAAGAAAAAAAATATTAATGCTAATCCACTTGCATTTTTTCCGAAAACTAAATTGTTGTTTACAAAATATTTAGACAAAGAGTGCATTGGGTTGACCTGATTCATATAAAACATCACTCATTTCTGACTTGTTACATAGCCCACCCGCCCATTGGTGACCCTTAAAAACAACCCGTACAGCCGAAGTGATCTTCATGTCATCATAGAATATTTTGACATACATTTTAGTTTATATGATACAATATTAGTTCGAATGACTTAGATTCCAAAAGACCACATAATATAAAGCAAAGATTTAAAACACATGAACTAAAAAGTTCTGACTTACAGCACGTTTGGGTAGACCAACAGTCCAGCTACCAAGACAATAAACCGCTCCAACAGCCAAATGTATGACCGACACGAAACTGCATATATACGGAAGAATGCCCTTTACAAACTGTTATCACATGGCCTCTTTAATAAATGACCCTAGGTAATGGAAGAACTTACTAGGGATAAGGGAAGTAATTGTAGATTTTCTTGTTGAGAATGTTGAAGATGACATTAAGAAAGTACCTTCAAAGCAAAGGACAATACATGAGCACCATTCTCTTCACAAATTAAACATCACTGTACTATTTAAGCTAACATACTCAATATCAAGACCGTGCGAGTTTGATTGACTAAACAGATCTATTTGCTTGTTAATGGAAAGCGACTATGTAAAAAGTCAACGGTGTATCTACATCATTAATTCATTCTCGCTCTTTATTTACTTACACGTTCCACCAAAAGTTAAACTGTGCAACAGTTTACTAAAAAATAGATAAACAACACACCCCTTGTGCGTCCACAAGTTTCTGTAATCCGGAAGGCAAAATAACAACATTATTCACGCGTTTGTTTTAGTTGCCAAAGAAAAAACATTTTTTTTTTTCTCAAATTTGATTCATTCATTAGAAAATCTTCTTTTTCTCAAAGGGGATATACTCCATGAATCCATGTTACAACCACCAAAATAGAAAATGAAATCTTGCCAATGCCTTTATGGAAAATCTATTTTGGTATATTGGTCGAGGAGTGTAGTGGTCTCACTTTTCTTAAAGTGTATGGTTTTTGTTCACGAAAAATAATTAAAGAGTATTCATCAATGGCAAATATCCTTTGTTCAGTTTCATACAAGGGCAAATAAAAGAACCCATTATTGTTTGGTATTTTAAGACAGTTTTTTCCTTTTTTCTTAATTTAAGGTACCGAAGATACAACTTTGTGCATTGTAAGGATTTTTTGATTTTTCAAAAGATTTTACTCATTATTGTTTTTAGGTGAAATGTTAACTAATGTGGATAGTATTATTCTAGTCAAGTCATTTAAAAGTTACTTTTCATCTAACTTTTACAAAAAGTAAGCACAAAACATTAATTTCGGCATCTTTATTTGAGAAAAAAAACAATAGTGAATCTCTTAACTTACATAAAATAAAGTACACTTATTAATTAAAAAAGAAACCAACACAATAACTACACATAACACGGAAAAGGCATAAGGTAAATTAAAGATTCGTGTTTTTTTTTTTTTTTTTTTTTTTTTAAAGGAGAGAAAAAAGAAAAGCAGTCCTAATACGGCTTGAATCCGCCCTTGAAATATGTGGAAAAACATGCCTGTTAATAATAAATCCAAAAGAAGTGTAGAAAAAAGGGTAGGAACAGTGGAAAAACATGCCCGTTATATGATCAGACATTTCAAAAGAATTGATTTCGCCAACCATCGACTTGCACACTTATTTAGAAAAAATGTTAGTTTAACAAAAATATCATTGTCCTTTTCAATGACATCTAAACTTTTATTCAAAGAATTCTCAAGACATAATATGAACTGTTTGGAATTAGTATTCTAGTGTAGTAAATATCTTTAGGATGGATCTAGTGTTGGATTTGTTATTAAGAATAAAAGTTTTGGAGTGGGCAAAAGAAAAAAGGAAATATATATTTTGAGACGTACCACATGAAGAAGAAAAAGCCAGTAACGAGCCACGGATACTTAGCCAAAAAGCCAACGGGAGCAGCATCACTGCCATATCAAATCAAATAAATAAAAACATATAAATCGTAATATTCAAAATTTACAAAGAACAAGAGATAATATTCACCCGGCAGAATCACTAGCAGCACAAGGTTTGAGTAAATCTCCACGCTTTGTTGAAGTAGTAGAAATAACAACCATAGGAGAGTGGTCATGATGGTTTAGTAGTAAGCTCGGACGAAGCTGTCTTCCCCAAACGAGGTTACCTCCCTCACCAGCATTGATCCTTGTAGCAGGTAATGCGTTGTTGCTGTTGTTGATCCTTGCTAATCGAGGAATGCCGGAGATTGTGGGCCCCCTGGTTGTCAGGACTCGTGACTCCATTTTTTTTCCTAGTATTTTTGGAAAGATAATGTTTCGAGTGAAAGAGTGGCAGAGAGGGAGGGAGGGAGAAATACACTGTGTAGCAGTGGGATATTATCTTGCACCAAATGTAAGGTGCTAATCGCTTGTGCTTTTCTCCACCATTATCTTCCTACACTCTCACTTTAGATAGATATTCCCTCTTTTACAGCACTGTTAAATTCGCATAGCCACAGGATAAAATAAAACACACTCTTCTTCAGTTGGCGATTTGAGTTTCTTTTGAAGATTGGGAAGAATTTTACTTAGATTCGAGTTTCACAAGTGACAAAGAAAAATCCGGATCTTTCTCTTAATGTGATGTCATGAGTTTTAAGGTTTCATTCGCGGGTCCCTCCTAGTGGTTCGGGTCCCGAAGCTTGCTCGTTTGAATGATTTAACTCAGAGGTCAGATTTCAAACGTCGTGCCGTTTAAAATTAAAATTAAAAAAAAAAAAAAAAAAAAAACGTACTAAAAAGCTACGTAACATTGTGGAAGTCACATTTTGCACCTCATGTCACCTACATCACCATTCATTAATTGATTACATCACTTTTGTTTTGCGAAAAATAACTTACCATTCATTTTTCTATTTATTATGATGCACTAAATTTGTTGACTCTAATTAACTATGATGCACAAAATTTTCAATTACATAATGCAGTTTTTTTACATTACTCCACGTACACTTTTTTATTATGATGCACTAAATTTGTTGACTCTAATTAACTATGATTATTGAAGAGTACAAGTGCATCTATAGAAGAGTAAAAGTGCATTTGTGGGATGATGGAGTAATTGGTATGATGGCGAAATGGCTCGTCAAATCCGAGCTGAACACTCACTCGGCGCTGCTGAAGCTTAGCCATGACACCCCATGAGCTCACCAAACCTTCCCTCACCGGTTCCTCGACATGGATAATACAAAATGGAAATGGTACTTTTGGCAGACATTCAATTTCTTACTGTTTCACAGCAGCGGTTTATTCTATTTTTAAATTCAAAATTTTTACTATTTTTTTAAAAAAATTAAACCCTTTTTACACTGTATAAATAACACCTCATCTTATCACAAATATTTTCACATTTCTCTACCAAAAGCACATTACTTTCAATATCTCTACGCACACACAATAAATGTCTCAAGGTCCAACTGACGGGCCTTTACTTATCTTCTCAATATCACTAACCAATGTTTTAAAAAGCGCGCCTAAGGCGCACCTACTCCCTAAATTCCACAAGGCTCCAGCCTTTGGGACTTTTTCAGATCGAGGCTCACGACATGCATGAATCCCGTAAAAATCGTAGCGCCTTGGGGATTTTTGCGCTTTTGCGCCTTGGGGATTTTTGCGCCTAGAAGATGTAACGGGGTTTTGGCCTTTTTTTCTTAATAGTAATATACATTTTGGGCTTACATATTATATACATTGGGCCCTTTAAGTTATAAAGTATCTAATAACCCTAATATTTTAGAAAATAACTTAAACACATAATCAACAAAGAAATATATATTTTTTTAAATCTAATGTCTAAGAATAGTAGCTTATTAACAGATACAAATGTTGTTTCTTTAGTGTTAAGTGTTACCAAACAACTATAAATTTTTTGCTGTTGATAGTTGATAGAGATACATGGTAATTTGTTAAATTTTATAAGTCATAAACTCGTATATTGTAATGTATATTCAGAGATTTAGGGTAGTTCATGGATTCTGATATGTTGCTTGCTTGATATTTTAGGTTTAAATGCAAGCTTTGTAAGATGTAATAACCATTAAGTGGCATTATGCATTAAATATTGATATTTTTGTGTTATTTAAACTGCATAAGTTGTCACATATGTTATAAAAAAACCTAAATGTATAGTGCGCCTCATATTTATAAATCCCGCGCTTTGATTTGCGCCTCGACTCAAGGCTCTTTGACCCCCTTTGCGCCTTAGTGCGCCTTGAGCCTTTCAGAACATTGTCACTAACCCACAACAACACTCGTCTTTCTCAAACCCGTCTACCCCATTGTCACAGAACTCAATTTCTTCCTCGCTATATGCCCCAAATGGCACCTGAACAAATTTATCAACAACAACTTTCACATCATCAAAACCAGCAACTCAACAACCAATTCAAAATTGCCAATACCAAAAAAATGTGCCAAAACAATTCTTTCAACCACAACAACCACGACCACAATTCTTTGAATCACAATAATCATAACAAACATATCAAACACAACCATAATTCAGAGTACCACGAGCACCACAAAACGAAACCCATGACCATCGATGTAAAGGAAAACGAATGGAAAAACCTTCAAAAATAAGCAACCATATCCACTGTAGATTTGGACGCGGATGATGACGAGGAGGAACAGACACGAACGGTGAACTGTTGGACACGCGATGAAGAAACGTTGCTAGCCGAAACTTGGGCCGAAGTTCCCTAGAGTGCCGAGATCGGTGCCAACCGATCCGAAGACTCGTTTTGGTGGCAGATTGCGGACGATTTCAACGGAGCTACAAAAGATGCTCCTCGTACCAAGAATATGATCACAAGGAAATGAACTATTATTAACGGTGATTGCCAAAAGTTCAACGCTATTTTCAAACAATTACAACGTAAAAGCGGGAAAAAATGAGGTTGATCATATGCAC
This sequence comes from Artemisia annua, assembly GCA_014162995.1. Taxonomy (NCBI): domain Eukaryota; kingdom Viridiplantae; phylum Streptophyta; class Magnoliopsida; order Asterales; family Asteraceae; genus Artemisia; species Artemisia annua. The sequence goes on along the minus strand of LBNU01022039.1, from coordinate 73,753 downwards.
CATGCAAAGATCAATTTTAATGACCACCCCAAATGAGATAAAGTTTACTCTAGTTCACGCGTAGAATGTCTTGAAAAAACCTTAAACGGGACGCGTCGGAGCCGATTGATCAGGCTAATCTCGTTAAACTATTCGACCTTGATGTGAGACCTCGTACCGTTGGCAAACCTCGACCCTAAAAGAAAGCTAAATCGGTGGAGACGTCGAGCACCGGGGGAGTCAATAGGAGTCTTTATCAAGATGTTATCTTCCGATTATAGACGCAAAGTTATAGCATCCGCATACGAGGCGAAGAGACGGAAAGAACTAACAGAAAGAACTGGCAATAATGGAGAGTAAAGAATTAGCGTTTCTTATGATTGATACCGAAAGGTTGCAGGAACGCAAAGCCGCTTTCATCAGAAGTAAATAAGAAGAAATAATGGCAGAATATCATTAAAACTAACCGGGCAATATTGTATTTGTTGAGTTTCGTATTGCTTTTTATTTGTCGTATGTTTTTATTTTTGCTACGTTCTTTTTTCTTATGTCTTTTTTCCCGTATAATTTTTAGTTTCGTATTGTATTTTTATTTTAATAAATGAAATTTAGTTTGTTTGAAAAAATGGAAAATAAAATAAAATAAAATTGGGGGTGAGTGGGCTCAAATGGTCAAGTTATGTTTAGTTGTGAGTAAAGACATATTTTGAGATATAAGTGTTGAAATAATGTGGCATACAATGGAGACCAAACGACTAAAAAAATAAATGTCACCGCACCTTTTGCTTTAAATAAGGAAAACTGTTCATGATGCAAGAAATGAAATCAACGGTGTATATGAACGAGGGTGTAGGATACATACGGTAAGGGTGATTGGAATGGATTTCATAGGTTTATGATGTATTGATGTATTGATGTATTGTGTGATAGAGAAATATAGGAGGAGATAAAGAAATAGATATTGTTTGAATTACCTTATCTACATGTAATAGCCTAAGGGCCAAACAAATGTAATGTCGACCCACTTTGTTTAGGTACCCTTATCATCCTCAAAATACTCATGACTAAAGTCATCAATTAACAACCTTTATTTTTTCTCGATTGAAGTTTTAAAAAAATCAGGACACGAATTAAACTAATTAAGATTTTGTAGATTCAACGACTTATAATACCCGTGCACGCATGGGGTTTTTCCAGAAAAATATAATTATATAGTATTATCGTTTAAAAACAGAAAATCTTATGTATATTTTAAAAAGTTAAAGCATCAACATTTTTGAAAGTAAGAAAAATAGTTAGCAGAAATTGTAAATATAACCGTGGCATCGACATTGTATTGGATTTTTAAGTGTCTCCTTATAATGTTATTGAGTCAAATGTTCTTTGATCACATGTGTTTACACATAAATCAAATTTATTTTAAAATTTTTGCTTACTATATGGACATATAAGAATTTAACCGTGAAAATTGTGATATAAGTATGCATGAGTTTTTCATTATATATTAATATCAATTAATATTTTGTAAATTTTATTGGATGAAAGATTTAACTTTGTTTAGCTGATATAGATGTTAATGTTGAGGTTGATGTTGTTTAACTTTAACTATTGATATCATGTTGTACAAAATGTGCGAGTTTAGTAGCACAAAATGAGCGTTGATGAAGTTAAAATATACTTCGTAAATTTTTTAAAATCCGGATATCCATATAAACTTTAAATAATAATTACATGAGTCGTTATAAGTACAATCGCGTATATTTATTTTCATATCACAGTAAATCGTACTTACCATTTGATATTTTCATTACCGTTAATAATAATTTAACTGTATTTAATATTCAAACCCGTGTACGTATAGATTAAATTTTTAAATAGGATAACATGAGTTCTTATATATTTAACGTACATAGTAAAAATAGTAAAAAGATATTTTAACAGATAAAAGTTTAAAACTAATATTTATTTTAAAAGTATTTAACGTATATTAAAACTAATTCGTACATTTATAAAATTTTTTAAGTTTAATAGATGTAAGTCTCAAACCAATATTAATACTCAAGTAGTTGTAAACAAAGTTTATATTATAAAGTGTAGGGGTATAAAGTGTAATGGTTTATTTGTTTATTATTTAGAGTTATCAAAAAACATGGAGATTTATAATATGGAGATTTATAATTTTACACTTAACTCCATATAATATATTTAAAATTCAATCACTAACGTTTTCTTAATTACCTCCTCTTTTTATAAGTTTTTATTTTTATAAATTTGACACGTATATTTGTATGTGTTTTTTTCCTCAATCAAATTCTCCACCAAATTTATTAAAGTTTGACCAAAATCAATTCAATTTTGACTTTTTATTGGCGAATCATATTGCTCGATTTCGCCTATGTGTCAAAATCGAGTTTTCCTATTGGCCCAATTATTTTTTCACTCAGATTGTTTTGTCAAAAAAACTCCGAAATAATGTAAATCTTTTATTATATAAAAGATTTTCGTAGGATTTATTAATTAATTTTATATTTTATAGAATAGTTTCAAAACTCATTCAATTTTCGTAGGTTTTGTCTGTGTAGTTCCAAGGCCTATGGTTTTGTCGGTGTAATTCTATGAACGACATGTATTTTTTCTAAAGATTAATGTAGAGTACCGAACGCAAATAAAAGACCTCATAACTACTAACCATAGTTACGATCCAGGATCCAATTTGGAACACATGCAATGGGCGGTTTACAAATACGTTACTCCTAAAACAGTTAAGTACAATTTAGGGGTGTTGATCGGTTCGGTTATCGAGTTGTTCGGTTACTTTGGTTCTGTTAATTTGGTTAAAAAAAATTTTGGTCAACCCAAAAACCGAACCGAACCAAACTAGAATTCAACTGAAATGAACCGAAAACCGAATTTGAATTCGGTTCGGTTCTTGGGTTGGCCCGAATAACCTGAATTTCACTATTTATTTAAAAAAAAATAAAAAAATACATAGATATTTGGCAAAAAATATCTCAAGCATAAAAAGTGTTTTTTTATATTAAGATAACATTTTAATAGTATTTACATATATAAAAATATTATGTATGTATATATAAATATACAAAAAAAAATATTCATATGAATTTGGTTTTCGGTTCAAACAACCAAACCCATATCCAACCCGAGAACCAAATTAGTAGCTCGGTTCGGTTCGGTTTTAGCAAATTCGGTTCGGTTATTAGTTCAGTTCAGTTATTTTCGGTTCGGTTTCGGTTTCCGGTTTATCCCGTCTTTTCGGTTTTTTTGCTCACCTCTAAAGTACAAAGGATGTGCGTGTGCCTCGCATCCGAGCCCGTTAAATACAATTAACTACATTTAACTCAAAACAAATGCAAAATAAAAACACGTCAAATATAGACCATGATATTCGAATCAACCATCTTTGCACACGTCCTCACGTCCTCATTATCAGTGTCATCCTCTTCACATGTAGTAGTAGTAGTCGGACTCATGGTGTAATCATATTGTTCGTACATCTCAAACTCGTAAGTTTCAGCATACATTCTAACTGCACAGTTTTTCCTTTCTTTTCCCATCACTATTACTCAAACTCAAACAACCATTTTCTCTCGGATCGTTCCATGTTCTTATAAAATATTCCCCTTGATTCACCATTATCTCATTGGAAGTCATATTTGAAGTATTCAAGTGGACAACCTCTTATACTCTTTCAATATTATGCGCATGGACTTCTATATGCGTAGCCTTGTCCAAATTTAGCTCATGATATTTCAATTGAGTGCCCATCTTCTCATTTGAAGGTATACGGTGATGTTATACCATTAACCATAACCTCATCAAGCATACTTCCAAGAATATCAAAGGCATTAAACCGATATACTCGTATCAACTTTGGAACCACTCGTTGTCTTTTTCTTATCCTTGTTTTTTAGCAACTTCCTTAAGTTTGTAGACAAATAAAGAAAGGTTTAGGTTGTCAGCCCAACTGAACATTCCTCATAGCTTTCCTAGGTGCTTTGACAAATTTCAAAACATCAGAAATGATCTTTTCAGGCATTGCTGTTCAAAAGGCTAATCTAAGCCTTGTGTACTTTGACTTTGAGTATTACTAAGTACAGGGACTGATAAGGTAATTATTCAATAGTTATTTCCTTTGTGTATTTCTTTTGTTTATATGTGCAGGGACTGGATGTGAAGTCATTTCAGAGTTGAAGGGTTGACTGAGCCAAGAGTTAGAAGTTATTGATTGCAGCTATATATACTTCTTATTAGATTAGGGTTTAGTTAGTTGTTCACTTTATCTCTCTGTATTTTCATATCTCTCTCTACGTTGAGTTGTTTTGCAATCTGCAAGTGATTCTTTCTCTCTTTCTTGTAATTGTTTTGAACTTAAAACCAGTCACTACATTTGAAGTAGTGTTCTGATGTTGTGAATAAAATAAGGGGAGGTTTGTTGTATGAAAACTGCTGTGTTCTTTTGATCTTTGTATACTTTTCCACATGGTATCAGAGCCAGGTTGGCTTTGATACGAAGATCAATAGGTTTTAAAAGGTTTTAAAAAAAATTAGGGTTTCAAAATTTTTTTTGGGGTTTTTTGATTCTTGGTGATTTGCTGTGATTAACACGTGTTAATCGGTGTTTTTCATTGGATCTTGTTGATCTGGTGATTGGTTGTTGGTATTTTCTTGATTAGGGTTTACTGTATCGAACTCTAATTCAGGGGTGGTTATTGTTCTTGATTTGATTGATATTTTCTCAAATTATTTTCTCAAATTAATTCAGGGGTGGTTATTGTTCTAAAATAGTTTGTTATATTAATCTTTTCTTGATTATTTTTCAGGTTCTTGGTATTTTTCCGCTGTGCTAATTGGTAGCTTTGATCTGCTTGATCAGTTGTGCTTGGAGTTGCGTTTTTGTAACACCTCTCACACTCTTTTCTATTAGGTTTTTTCATAGGTTTTTTGTAGAAATTGCATGAGACGAAGTGTAGGTTCAAGGGATTGTTTGTGAGGAATTGATTGCTTGTTTGGGGTTTATTTGTGATTGTTGGAGTTATAAGGAGTTTTGTTTTTTTTTCTTTGTTGTTTGTTTTTGATCCTTAATCATGGTGGATGGTGATGAAGGAGCAGGGGGTTCTGGGTTGAACAAGATTGACCAATTTGACCCATTGTTCTTGCATAGTAGTGATACTAGTGGTATTCCTTTAATTGGTTTTAAACTTGAAGGCACTGAAAACTATAAAGTTTGGTCAGCTGCTGTTAAACTTGCTATACATACTAAAAACAAGCTTGGTTTTCTAAATGGTTCTGTTGAAAGGCCTGTTGAGGCTGGTTTTTTGCAAGAACAGTGGGATAGGTGTAATTCTGTAGTTTTGTCCTGGATTCTTGGTTGTGTGTCACAAGATGTGTTTATGGGACATGTGTTTTCTAAGAATGCTAAAACTGTGTGGGATGAATTAAAAGAAACTTATCATAAAGAAGATGGTTCTATAATATTCAATATGCATTATAAGATTCATTCTTTCACTCAAAATGGCATACCTCTCTCTGAATACTATCTTAAGTTCAATGCTATGTGGAGGCAATATGACTCTCTTGTGGATTTGCCTGAATGCACATGTGAAGGTTCTGACAAACTTGTGAAACATAATCAACTTATTAAGTTGATGCAGTTTCTTATGGGTTTGGATGAGGTTTATGCTCCTCTCAGGAGTATAATACTCACCTCTTCTCCTCTCCCAGATGTTAAAAGTGCCTTTGCTACTTTATCTAAAGATGAGTCTCATAGGAGTACTCCTTCTTCTTCTGGTTCTAAAACTAATAACTCTGCTTTTGCATCTAAAACTTACCAAAAACCTAATGAGTGGTCTGTGAACAAAAATATGAATAATAATCAAAATAGAAGACTTAATAGGCCTAACTTGGTCTGTACTCATTGCAATATGAATGGTCATACTGCTGATAGGTGTTTTGAGTTAGTTGGATACCCTGCTGGTTTCAAAAAGAGACCTAATAATTTTCAAAATACTGCTAGTAATAACTCTGTTTCAGGTCATAAGGATTATTCTACTGTTTCATCTAATTCTTTCACTGATGATCAGTATAAGAAACTGATGGCTTTGATCACTGAGAAATCTGGATCTGGTTGTATACCTGCAAATGTTGCAGGTATGAACTGTGTTGTCAGCTTTTGTTCTTCTTAATTTTTCAACCATAATTCCAACATAAGCACTTATAATCTTTACATTGGTTGAATTGTTGACTCTGGTGCAAGTCAACATATGACTTACACCATTGTAAACATGTTTAACCTTGTTGATGTTTCAAAACTTAATATGAATGTTGGTCATCCTAATGGGACTAAAGCTTGTGTAAATCATATTGGAAGTTTAAAACTTACTGATAAAATCACTATTCACAATGTCTTGGTAGTTCCTGACTACCAAGTCAGTCTCTTATCTGTTCATAAACTAAGTAAAGAAAACAAATATAGGGTGATTTTTGATGAAGATACTTGTATTGTTCAGGATTCTGTTCTAAGGACCCAAGTGGGGACTGATAGTCTCAAAGATGGGTTGTATTTTCTTAATACAGGTACCAAACTCACTAATAATAACATTCAAATATGCTGTTTGTCCAAATGTATTTGGCACAACAGACTTGGTCATCCTGCTGACCAAGTTCTTAACATACTTAAACATAAAATTGCTTATAAAGTAGACTCTTCTGCTGAACCTTGTGAGGTTTGCCATAAGGCTAAGCAAATCCAGTTTTCCATGAGAAAACTAAACACTTTGAGATTGAATTGTTTTTCTTAAGAGAAAAGGTTGCTGCAGGTGTGGTTAAAACTGTTAAGGTTAAGTCAGTTGATAATGTGGCTGACATTTTTACAAAAGGCTTAAGTGCACAAGATCACAAAAAGTTTTGTGATGGTCTTGGCTTGTATGATATGTACAAGGCTGAGATTAAGGGGGAATGTTCAAAAGGCTAATCTAAGCCTTGTGTACTTTGACTTTGAGTATTACTAAGTACAGGGACTGATAAGGTAATTATTCAATAGTTATTTCCTTTGTGTATTTCTTTTGTTTATATGTGCAGGGACTGGATGTGAAGTCATTTCAGAGTTGAAGGGTTGACTGAGCCAAGAGTTAGAAGTTATTGATTGCAGCTATATATACTTCTTATTAGATTAGGGTTTAGTTAGTTGTTCACTTTATCTCTCTGTATTTTCATATCTCTCTCTCTACGTTGAGTTGTTTTGTAATCTGCAAGTGATTCTTTCTCTCTTTCTTGTAATTGTTTTGAACTTAAAACCAGTCACTACATTTGAAGTAGTGTTCTGATGTTGTGAATAAAATAAGGGGAGGTTGGTTGTATGAAAACTGCTGTGTTCTTTTGATCTTTGTATACTTTTCCACAATTGCTCATCATAGTGTCTAAAGTTCTTGCATGTAGAACACCTCGGTGGTTTCCATTCGTATTCAACCTGGATAGTATGAGATGGTTACCTCTACCATCCATTCTAGGAATTGTTACAACCATAGAGTCTTACAACTTTAAATCAACCCGTAACTCAACATCGCCCTAGCATAACTAGATATTCCACATGATTCCATATACATAGAACTAGTGTATAAATCAAGCATGGTGTTCCAAGTTTTGTTGCAATTACACTTAATCCATCATCCATCATGGAATTTAACCCAGGAAAAAGTATAATAGTGATGTTAGAATCATCCAAGGACCATTCTGCAACATCTCTTCCCTACCCCTAGGTGATGAAAACTTGAAAACAAAAAAGAATCCCTTCGAGTTCATCATAGTCTTTAAAAGACCATACTTATTCCAAATGTTCTTAGCATAGTTTTTGTTGATACAAATAATCTGTAAAAACGTTTATTTATATTCCTCGATCTTTCTATGTTTTGTCGATAACAATCGTAAAATTATCTCAAGTAGAAATCAAATATCACAAATGTTTAAACTAGTCATCTTTTTTATTTTGTTACTAAACTATACAATATTCCCTAGTTACTTACACTTTTGATTTTTTTTAATTATATACATAAGTGAATATATTAGTTACTTCATGCATGACTTCACTTGGCAAGATACTTGAAAGATTTGCAAGATCTCACAAGATTCATTGGTTTTTGTGACCCAAATCCCGGCTATGTTATCCAAAATCCGGACTGTATGATCCATACAACCGGATCCCTTGGTTAAAGCTAGTCGGGTCCCTTCTGAAAGGGATCATCCGGCGGGCCAGAGAGAAATTTTCCTATAAATAAAAGGCAATTTCTTCATTGTTACTTACCCCTTTCTTGCATAACTCTTCCTATATTTTTATATCTCTTTAACCTTAGATCTCAGATCCTTCTTGTAGTTTTCTTTTGGTGATTCTCTAAGTTTTTCGGTAAAGACAAGATCATGATTTTGCATACAAGACTTGCAAACTTCAAGAGATGTGTTGTTAGCCTTCATCATCTTACAAGATCACTGATTTGATACTTGTGTTTCATTCATCACATTGTACCCTAAACTTGTAGTGTAAGTTTGTGTGTTGCGTTCGTTCTTCCGTTGTAAAGAACTTGGTATTTAGCTTTGTACTGGATAAATTGTAAACAACGTTGTAACGTTTCTCCACTGGATAAAGAGCTTGTTGACATACTATTTATGAACTCTCGAGTTGGGTACTCGGGGAGTGGAGTAGGGCAAGGAAGGCATCTTTGTAGCCGAACCACTATAAATACTTGTCACGGTTCTATCTCTTCATTATTTTACTTTATGGTATTTATTTCATTACTTATATTCTTGCATTATTAATACCTCACAATCCAAAAGGTTTCACATATACTCGATCTAATTATTTTGAAACTAAATTTTAATCGGTAAAACTATTCAACCTCCTCCCCCCATCTAGTTTTCCACAATTGGCATCAAGAGTAGGTTTCAAAAAAAATTAAAGTATATTGTATTTTAAAATTTTAAATTCAATCTAATGGAATTCGAAAACTACAAAGAAGGGAAGTTTATGCAAAGACTACCACTATTTGAAGCTAACGGTTTTATTTATTGGAAAATTAGATTTGAAACATATGTGAAGTCTAGAGATATTGATCTTTGACATATTATTGTTGATCGTGATTATAAACCCTCATTAGGAATACTAATACTAGTAGAGATGAAAGTGTTCCTTATGAACGTCAAAACGTTGATCAAAAGAAAATGCTTTCAAAAAACAATGAGGCAAAAATGGTTTTATATAGCCTTACCTAAAAAGGAATACGAAAGAGTTTTTATACATAAAACGACTAAAGATATTTGAAACTACTTCGTGATTACTCATCAAGGAAATAAGCAAGTTATGAATAATAAAATGGATATATTTGTTCAACAATATGAACAATTTTAATATCGGATGATGATAGTATGGATAATGCATTTGCTAGATTTAACACTATTATTACTTCTTTGCAAGCACCTGATGAATCATTTTCAAGTCGTAATCATATTAGGAGATTTCTAAGAGCACTTCCAGCTAAATGGAGACCAAAGGTAACGGCCATAGAAGAATCAAAGGACTTATCAGTTCTTTCTCTCGATGAACTTATCGGCAACCTAAAAATCTATGAAGTGGTGTTGGCAAAGTGTTGGGTCCATTCAGTACCCAAGTTCCCTTAAACTAGGATTTGAATAGAAAATAACCCAAGTGTTAGTTAACCTTAACGACATTCAAGTCACTGAGTGAACAGTTGCTTAGTGAGTTACCTTCAGGAAGCCTAAGACGAGTCTAAGAAGAAAGTCTCTCCATTCAGTGAGGCGGAACTCAGTGAATGGAACTTAAGCCAAATAAGAAGGTGATGGGTTCAGTGAGTGATAAAAATAACTCACTGAACCCCAAGACTCCTCAACAACTATGATGGTTAAAGACCTGAAGACTGAAGAATAGGCGGGATAAGGCAAAAAACGTTTGAACGGATAAGACGAAGTCCTTATCAGGCTGAAGTCAAACTTCCTCTAAAAGGCTAAATGTCAGGACAGTGGCATCATTGCTCCTTGAAAAGCAATATTGTCTTATACCCTAAATAATTTCTTGTAACAGATACAAAATACGTAAGTGGTTTGTCCTAACTAGCTTAGGTCATTTTTTTGTCTTTATCACAACAGTGGTAATTTACTTGTGTATAAACAGGTTCATAAAACGGAGTAAAAATTGACAAGTTTGTGCACTAAATGCTTAGACATTCACAAACAACTTTTACTCCTCCAAATAGCAACCTAGTCCATTAGATAGCTCAGTTGGTTCAGAATAGTTGCTACTTAAGCTTAGCTTTAGTTTAGTGAGGAGTCATACCATACTTGTCATTTCAATCCCAAGTGTTATTCCTCAAATACTTGGGTATAATTCTTTGATTGATTTATAATAAATTTAAACATTGAAAATTTTTGTCTATTTACTTTTACGTTTTCTTATAACTTTACCCATGGAACATGATTAGCTTAACTTTATAGTTAATTCTAATTGTGCAACGGGAACAACAAATGGTATCAGAGCCTCTGGTTTATAAAACTTTCATAAACAACAGAGTGCTTAAAGTTTTTAAAACAAGATCCTACCATGGCTGAAAGTAATGTACTCCAACTAGTTGATAAAAAGGGAGGAGGCTACACTGTTAGTGCTCCTCGACTTGAAGTTGGTAAATTTAATAAGTGAAAAAAGCGCATGGTTTGCTACTTAAAAGGAATGGAACCTTACTACATTAAGTGTATTAATGAAGGTCCATTTGTCCATAAAACTTCTGAAGGTTTACCCAAGTCTGAAGCCGAATGGACTCCTGATGAGAGAAGGGTGGTCAATCAAGACCAACGCCTGAAAAGCGTCATTATATCATGTTTTCCTGAAGATATAATGGAATCAGTCATTAACTGTCCAACTGCCAAATATACTTGGACTGACTTGGTTCACAGCTTTGAAGGTCCCTCAGATACCAAGGAAAACAGGATCATGGACCTGAAACTTGAGTATAACACCTTCAGGGCTAAAGACTCTGAAAGTCTCTCTCGGACTTATACCTGATACAAAACCCTTTTCAATGAACTGACCAATGATGATGTCACCCTGTCTAAGCATGAAATCAATGTTGGCTATTTCAATAGTCACCCTGAGAAGTGGTTAAACTTCTCTTAGGGACTGAGAAATGCTAATCATATTCAAAATCTTGTGCTTCCTAAGATCTATGGGAAGTTTTTCTATGAAGAAAACTTAATCTCTAGGAGATACCCTGACTCAAAAAGAACTCAAGAGACCAAAAAGGCCTTGACTATTGCACCCATATCCACTGCTTTCTACTCTAATGGTATTGTGCAGGATTTCCAAAAAAATTCTGATGGTGAGGCTGATGAGAGAACCAGTGAGGAGTACCTTAATTTCGAGACAGGAACTTAACTTATCAACACTTTAACACACTTCTTAACTGTCTACAAGATCCATTACAACACAAGTTAACAATTAATTTTTTGTTTTAACCACCTTATTTCTTCTCCCAGCAACAACAGTATCCTCAACAACAATACCTTCAACAACAACAATACATGCAACGACATCAATTCTTTCCACAACAACATCAACAACCATACCTTACACAGTACTTTCCAGTGCAACCACTACCTCTTCCAACAAAACAACCTCATTGGTTTGATCAGATGTGTGAAGCCATCAACAGCCAACAATCAATTCATGAAGCTGGTTCAATAGAAAGACCACCTATGCTCACTCCTGGAAATTATGTTCAATGGGCAAGTCGATTCTTAAGGTTCATGGAACTCAGGAAACCTCATGGAAAATATCTGAAGAAGGTTATACTTAAAGGTCCTTTCCAAATGCCAACTACAATGGTTCCAGAAGATCCACATGTTGTTCCTCCAAGACCTGACACCATGACTACTCTTCTTGAGAATCAACTTACAACAGAACAAAGACTTCACTGTGAAACAGATGAACTTGCAATGGAGTATATTCTTCTAGGTATACCTAATCCGATTTTTCGAACCATTGATGCTCATAAAATAGCTAAGGATATGTAGGAACACGTACATCTCTTGATTTAAGGTAGTGAACTTAACCAAGAAGACATGGAATCCAAACTTTACCTCTCATATGAAATGTTCATGATTGATCCAGGGGAGTCACTAGAGTCTTATTACCATCGTAATGAATTGGAGAGACACAACATAATCTTACCAAAGATTGCTATCAACACAAAGTTTCTCAGTTGTCTAGGTCCAAATTGGCAAAAATATGTCGCGTTTGTTCGCCAGGGAAAAATCTTCATAATGCAAAGTATGGGTTGTTGTATGTATGGAAAACTAGAAGGGGGGGGGGGTTGAATAGTTTCTACCGATTTAAAATTTAGTTTATAAAATCTTTAGATTACATATGTGAAACCTTTAGATGTTGAGATATAGATAATGCACAATACTAGTAAGGAAATGAATACGTATAAAGTAAAGAGATAAGGGAAAGAAATGTGACACGATTGTTTATAGTGGTTCGGCTACAAGGACACCTCCTTTGCCCTACTCCACTCCCCGAGTCACCTACTCGAGAGTTCGTAAACACTATGTTAACAAGCTCCTTTACCAGCGGAGAAACCTTACACCAAGTAGTTGTATACTTTTTCCGGTACTAACCAAGATACCGAGTCTTTAACACGGCGGACCAAACCAATACACCAATACAACTTAACACAACAACTTTAGGGATTACAAATAGAGGTATCAACAACAAGAAGCAACTTGATCTTGAGGTGATGAGAAGGTTTGAGTAACTTTGAGAAGAGAGATGGCTCGTTAGTAAGAAAGGGTGATCTCATCTTGTAATAAGAAGCTAGAGAACACAAGAGAAGAGAGAGCTACAAGAATGATCTTTAGATCTGAGGTTAAGAGAGATAAGAATGTAGAGAGAAGATATATTAGAGAAGGGGTGAGAAACAAGAGAAAAATGGCTCACTATTTATAGGCAAAATCGTCTATTGTTCCGGTTCCGGCGGTTCTTTCCCAGAGGGATCTGGCCAGTGTATTTCAACAGAACTGGCTATTTGGTAGTACTAGGTCGGTTTATGGGTTAAAATTCTGGGTTTTCGGTGATGGTCAATGTCCATGGATCAAATGATGTCATGAATGATGTCAAAGACATCTTGGGTCATGGGTTATGGACTTTGGGTCGTGAGTCATGGACTCTGGGTCATAGGTCATGGGTTTTACCCATTTTGGTGTCATGCATGATGTCATGAAATGGGTTATGGGTCATGGATCAAAGCTCTATGGGTTATGGGTTAAGGTCTTGGTTTTGGGCCACGAATAGTCTAAGACAAGTAATACATTTTTTATTTAGTTGTTTATATGAAAATGTATTTTAGTCGTTTAACAAAATAAGCTAGAAAAACTTATTGGCTCAAAACATTACGTATTTTATTTATTTCATTCAGAATGATTTTACTTTTGTTATCGACATAATGTAGAAAGATCGTAAAATATAAATAAACATTTTTACAGTTTATTTGTATTAACAATCTCCTCCTTTTTATTGATGACAAAACATAAAATTATTTTGAGGAAAAATAATAAAACTTGTAAGTTTTAAACCGGAAGTTTTTAATCTTTTCTCCATCTTTTTTGTCGAAACAAAAAGAGTGTCAAAAGGAAACTAACTTAGTTTTTAGAAAGATGTAGATTAAGATGTTTCAATGCTCCCCCTTGACGGGTTCTCCCCCTTGATGAGGGCGTCAAGTAAGGAAAATGCTTAATAAACCTACAAGATCAAGTGTTAGTGATAAGATATAGAAGAAAAGATGTGAGACAAAGGAGATTAGAAGGAAAAGACAAAGTATTGTAGAACTAATCCTTGTAATAAAAAGAGCCAAAATGTAGTGGTATATAAGCCACATACATTTGTAAAAACTAAGAACAAGGAAGTGTTCTTATAATGACCAAAATAAAACAACAACAAAAATGTTATTAGTCCTTTGATGCTTGCATTTGGTTTAGAAGTTGATGTGGGTCATTATGTCAATGCGTTCAAGGATGTAGTTTAGAATGAAGCCCATCTCGTCCCTAATTTCTATGGTTACTTGCCTAGAGCTTTGGCAATGTTCACATAATAGATAGTGCGGAAGAGGTGGTAGGGATTCGTCTATCAAAGTAGGTTGGTTTGATTATGGAATAGGTAGTGAAATAGTTGGTATAATAGAATCAATGCTCACCGGATTGGGTATAGGTGGAGGTTGATTTGTTAAATGGGTTATAAGGAGGTTATGGTTGGTATAGGAGGTAAGTCATCAGGCTCATTGAAAAGAGCATTTGGTGAGGTAAGAGGTGTGGAGAAGATAAGTTCTTTAGGGTTTATGTTTGGTAGGATAGGAGGTGTGGATTTTGATGGTTGAGTGGGAGTGGGTGGCGGAGTTGAGGTTAGTGGTGGGGTTGGTGTAGGAGTTTTGAGTAGTTCTTCTAGTGTGTTGAAGAATGATTGGTTGATGTTAGGAGAAGTTGGTGAGGAGGGTGGTGCTTTTTGATAGTCGGTGGTGGTGAGAAGTCTTTTGGTGGTGAGGAGTTGTTTGATGAGTGATTAACGAAACAACATGGTTTGACACTTATGCGTGCCATTTTTCTTGCTTTTGGTGGAGGGATGTTGGATGTCGGTAAGAAATACTTGGTTTGATGTATAGGATGTTCAAGGGTGTTGGTATTGTTTTGGAGAGAGTTGATTTTGTTGACGATATCGTTACGTGTTTGAGAAGGTTGTGGTCTTTTAGAAGCCATGTTTGAGGTTTGAGAGGTGAAGGAATGATGGAGAAGCAAGCATCTTAAGATCTTATTTATAGATAGATATTATGTGTTGTAATGAATGCCAAAACCACAAAAGAATCCAAAATCTAATGATTAGATATGAATTTAATGCAAGTAATCATGAGACCTTAACTATTATGATTAACTTTTGGTAAAATAAGGAAGTAATTGTAGAATTGTGGAAGAATGAGATGGAATTTTGTAAAAAAAACATGTTGAACTGCCTTCTGTGCAACCGGTTCCCCCGGATCCATCCCAAAAGAGATCCGGCCTGCGTAAATGCGGGGATCTGGGTAGCTGATGTACTTAGTCTATAGTTTTTGCACAAAACACATTAGGACTAGTGTGCACCTATATGTAAACTATGTGGAGTTGCGATTATCGCGACTCTAGAGGAGAGAAAGAGAAGTACATATATATGAGATATACCAAGTGCTCGTTAGTTCAATGTATCTATGGTTGAATGTACCCAAAAATACATATTGACTGTGTATTCCCTTTAGCATTCAATAGATATATGATATGATGCATGATAAAAGGTTTTTACATTGTATTAACAATGAAAACGAAAAAAATGGGTGCCCTAAAACGTGAGAAGTTTTTGTTCAAAAAGCAAATGAGGCATTGGTTTTCAAACGTGTTTTTTGTAAAATGTTTGATGTAGATATAAATAGTTATAAGTCCTCATTAGTTTGAATAATTTTGTGCAAGAAATAGATATCCTAGACTCAGAGAGAAGAATTAGTAATACATACCTTGTATAAGTTTAGAGAAGAGATCAAGATGCTTGTTCCATAAGGCCAAGGCCTAATCGAAGCAAGTTGAAAGGTTCAGTTTTAGGGGTTTGGTTAGAATGTCTGCAATGTTTTCTTTTGGGGATACTTTTACAGTGGCGATGTTTCCTTTTTGGACATTGTCTCTAAGGAAATGATTGTGTATTTCAATGTGTTTAGTGAGAGAATGCATAACGGGATTCTTGCTAAGGTCTATGGTGCCTTTTTTGTCGCAGAGTATAGCAATATCACATAAATGAACATCGTAGTCGACGAGAGCTTGTTTCATCCATAGTGCTTGTTGGCATGCTTTTCCTGCTGATACGTATTCTGCTTCGGTTGTGGAGATAGCAAGTGCGGTTTGTTTCTTTGAAAACCTTGATGTGAAACAACATCCCATGAATGTACAAATTCCACTTGTGCTTTTGCCATCAACATAATCACCTGCATGGTCAGAATCTGCATATACAATAGTTTCTACCCCCGTACCTTTAGGATATCATAATCCTAATTAAGTTGTTCCCTTTATGTACCTAAAAAATTGTTTGACTGCTTCGAGATGTGAAGATTTTGGATCTTCTTGAAATCGAGCACACATACATACACTAAACATAATATTCGACCGACTAGCCGTAAGACATAGTAGACTCCCTATCATAAGTCTATATTTAGTATCATTAACGGATTCACCGTCCTCGTCTTTAGTAAGTTTGGTGTCGGAAGACATGGTTGTTTTCATTGGTTTTGCATCTTCTAATCCAAATTTCTTAAGCATCTCTTTAATATATTTAGATTGATTAAAGAAGATACCATCTTCTAATTGTTTAATTTGTAGACCAAGAAAGAAATTTAATTCCCCCATCACACTCATTTCGAACTCGTCATACATGATTTTAGAAAAATAGTCACATTTCTTGACAAGTAGATCCGAATATAATATCAGCTACGTAAATTTGAACAATGATAATCTGTGATTAGTTTTTCTTTGTGAATATTATATTATCTACTAGACCCATTGTGTATTTATTATCTATAAGAAATGTTTTAAGTCTATTATACCAAGATTTTGGGGCTTGTTTAAGACCATAGAGAGCTTTCTTAAGTTTATATACATATTCCTGTTTTTCGAAGTCCACAAAACACGGAGGTTGAGCTGCGTATACTTCTTCATTTATGAACCCGTTTAGAAAAGCACTTTTACATCCATTTTGATAGAGCTTGATGTTTTTAGCACAAGGATAAGCTAATAGGATTCTTATAGATTCTAATCTTGCTACGGGAGCATACGTCTCATCAAAATCTATTCCTTCTTGTTGATTATATTCTTGTGCAACAAGTCTAGCTTTGTTGCGGGATACAATCCCATTTTCATCTAGTTTATTTTTGAAGACCCATTTTGTACCAATTATGGTTTGATTTTTAGGAGGTGGAACTAGTTTCCATACATCGTTAGAGATAAATTGATTTAATTCCTCTTGCATAGCTATTACCCAACTTTCATCTTTAATGGCTTCTTTTATATTTTTAGGTTCTAATGAAGATACAAAACAAAATAAATTACTTTGGTTTTGAGCTTGAGAACGTAATGTTCTTTCATTTAACTTTCCTATCACTATTTTTAATTTTGTTTTTCATGAATTTGACTTTCTAATATTTCATCGTCTACGAGAGGTTAAGATTTAGGAGGAGGGCTTTCGTCAAACTTAACATTTAAAGATTCTTCTACTTTCATAGTTTCTTTATTTAAAACTATATATGCTTTACTATTAGGTGAGTATCCTAAGAAAATACCTTCGGTGGATTTATGATCAAATTTTGTTAGATAATCTTTTGTGTTTATAATGAAGCATTTGCTTCCAAATACTTCAAAGTAATCTCAAGACAGCTTTTTACCTCTTAATAACTCATACGGAGTTAATCCTAAAAATGGTCTAATTAAAATTCTGTTTAAAATATATGTAGATGTGTCAACTGTGTTGCACCAAAAATTTTGAGGTATTGATTGTTCATTAAGCATGGTTCGACTCATTTCATGTAAGGTTCTATTTTTACGTTCGACTACCCCGTTTGATGGTGGAGTACGTGGAGCCGAGAAATTATGACTAATACCATTAGCATCACAAAAGGCTCCGAATTGCACTTCGTTATCAAACTCCCGACCATGGTCCGTACGAATAGATATTATTGGACACCCTAGTTGTTTTTAAATTTTCTTACTTAGGATTTCAAAGTGATCAAATGCTTCAGTCTTATTTTTCAAAAATCTAGTCCATGTATACCTAGAGTAGTCATCAACTATTACTAAAGTATAGAAGTTCTCTCCGTAATTTTGAATAGCTGATGGACCAAATAAATCTATGTATAAAAGTTCTAGACACTTAGTTGTGGAAACCATATTTTTAGCGTTATGACTAGCATGGAATTGTTTCCCTACATTACAAGCATCACAAAAATGATGTTCATATTTAAGTTTAGGTAAGTTTCTAAAAAGTTCTTTAGATGATAGCGATTGAATAGGTCGCATATTGGCGTGACCAAATCTTCGATGCCAAAGGGTCGAAGTATCATCTATTGAAGTTAAACAAAGATTATTTTTAGAGTTTCACATTTTCATTAAAAAAAAAACCGTTTTTCCTAAATCTTTTTCCTATTGTTATTCTGTCTTTTAGTATTTTGCTACCATACTCACTAAATAGGACATCACACTTTTTATCAACTATTTGACTAATACTTAGCAAGTTAAAACCTAGGTTATTGATAAGACGAAAAGTGTTACGGTTTTAAGGGGTCATTTAAGCCCTAAATCGTATTTATTTGATCAAATATTGCCCTAAATCGTTCCTTTTGTCATTTATGGTACTTTTTAGAAGAATTCTGGAAAACATGCATATTTGGACGTTTTTGGAGCATAAAAATGAAGAAAATGACAAAGTCTCAAAAGAAGAAGAATTTACACCTGACGGCGTCAGAGTCACAAGGTGACGCCGTCAGCAAACAATGACAAAAGAAGTGAAACTATTTTACAAATGACGGGCCAAAAAGATTATGGACATTTACTCCTGACAGCGTCAGGTGTTACAAGCTATAGGCCGTCAGGTGTTAAGTTAACAAGAGACGTCCCAGAATACTTTTGAAGGTGACGGCGTCAGGATTTAACCTGACGGCGTCAGATGATATAGAGTGACGACGTCAGAAAGAAGGCTTGCACGAGAAGAAACCAAAGTGGAACCATCAGAAGTTAAACAAGACAATCACAACTTGCGCGCGGAGTAGCTGTTACTGTTTAGGCCATAAAATCTTCATACGAACTCGGATTTGGGTGATTCAAAAGCCCACGCGAAGAAGACGAAAAAATCTTGGATTTGGTGAAAACGTTGAGCTACCGTCAGGTGTTAGAGTTGACGCCGTCACCCTTTGCCGACAGAAAATCAGCCTATAAATATAACATTATAACTTCACTTTTTGTAAGCCCCCAACCATAGGTCCGATTTTAGGGTTTGGGTAAGTGTTTTTCCAGTAGATTAGAAGGCTTATATCATCACTTTATCATCTTTGATCATTAATTTGATCATTGATTCGGGTGGAACATTGTGGAGAACTTTTAGGGCAAAACCCTAAGACGAATTTTCTGTAACTTTTAGGGTTTCCAACCCTTGGAACCCTCATGCTTAATTAAAGATAAGTCTTCACTTTAATTTAATCATCATGTCTATGTGTTGGTTAACTATCTATCTTGCTTGTCTTTTAATTAACATGTGTGGCTAAATTCTCTAGTGTTTGCTTAGATCTAATGAAACCTAACTATTAATTATTGGTTAATTGGTGTGTGCTGTTGTTTGTTGGGATGATTGTTCCATCAATGTTAGGCTCAAGAAAACTGGCCAACCTCCTTTATGGTAACGTGCTTGAACGTCTTGGGAAACATGTAGCCAAGGCATACTAGGCTATTAAGGTAGTATTTAACGCATGAGCCACTGTTTACAATCCCTATGGTTGTGCCGTGCATGGCATAGGAGGAGATAAGAACTCATAGAATTGGAGAGATATGTATGCCACTCCATGAGTTATTAGGAACTAATTCCGCAATAGTTTTAGATATTTTATTTTTCATTTGCAATTGTAGTAATTTTGGGTTAGTTGACTAGCAACTAATTCCGCCCACTCCTTCAAAACCGAGATTTTACTTGCTTTCATAAAAACATAAAAATACAAAAAAGAATCTTCCTTCCACCCTTAGGCCTATTAGAGTAGTTTTTCTATCCTAACGAACACTATTCCCTGTGAGAGAACGATCAATCCCCCGTACTTACCAATATCCTATACTACTACGGTCAGGTACACTGCCTGGTGGGGTTGTAAGCCTCTTGAGATCCCTGGAGAGGTAAAACCTGTTGTAAGGTCACAAAACCATGGATCAGTTATCTACGTGACAAACACTATTGATGGTTAAAGAGTTATGTGAGATCGTACCTTTGCCAATGATCTTACTTTTACCGTTACCAAATACTACATTACCTCCATTGCAAGTTTTGTAGGATGAAAATAAACTTTTATTACCTTTCATATGCCTTGTGCATCCGCTGTCTTTAATCCATTCATTTGGTTCTAGATCAACCTTTAGACAGACCTATAATGACAAAGAAACTCAAGCTTTTGGTTCCCAATATCTCGTGGGTCCATTAGTGTTAAACAAACCATTCATGTCGTTCACAAAAGGAAGATAATTCCAAAGTCCAAAATTTGGTGTTTGAAAATTATTGTAAGGACCATTGTTCCATCCGATTTGACTTATGTTACATTCTAAGTAAGGTGCGCTAGGTCTTCTAGGTGGTGTTGTTGGTCGAACGTTCGGTTTCCTTAAGATTCCCTTATGGTGATGTGGTATATTAATATTTCTTTTAGGAGTATTAGGCGTTTTCTTTTTGGTTACAACTACAAACTCTTTTCTAGATGATTTGGACAATCCTATTTTTGACTTTTCTGCATTAGATGCCCGAATCCTTTCTTTAGGCCTACGAGGTTCCCTTTTGGAGGGATCCACCAGATCTGTTACCTCAGAAACAGTTGGATCAGCAGATTTACTAAATTTGGTTGATTTTTCTTCGCTAGTCGAAGGCATACAGTCTGTAAATCCGACTCCTTTTGTATTGTTCTTAATTTTTTGCATATCTATTATGTCTTCTAAGCGTTACGTGTTAAGTCTACCAATTATAGAGTCGTGTTTATCAATTATCGTTTGAAGACTTACGCAAAGTTCACATTCTATTATTGCTTCCTTTCCTTTTTCAAGCCTTACTAATTTTTTCTTCAAGATCTAATGTTTCTTTTTCTAAGTTTTCAATTCTATTTTTAAGGAGTTTGTTTTTGTTAATGACTTTAAGACTAATTTTGCAAAGTTTATTATATTATAAGCTTAAACATTCATCATCTAGAGATGAGCTACTATAATAGAGAGAGTCAAAATGTACCTCGTTAGATTCTTTGGTCATGAGACAAATTTCATCTTTCTCCTTGATGACATCAAATAAATACATTTTATTAGCATCATGTATCCTTTGTATATTGCTTGTTTTGTGTTATTTTATATGGGAATTGATACTTAATCGCCTACTTTTGTAATTCTCAGTTATAAACTAGCATTTGGAGAAAGTTAGCTATTATGGACGTAAAATGGAGCAAAATGATCAAGATTTTAAAAGTCTGCTGAATTGAAGAGATTAAAGACCATTGCCTGACTTTGAAGCATGCGCGCATCTGATTTTATCATGCGTTGCATATGAAACTTTGGTCAACAAAGAAGAACCAACTTGTTCTACTCCAGATACGCCGCATTACATTTCATACATAAGGCGTATCACTCTCAAGACTTCACCAAATGATGATCCAAGATACAAGAGAACATGCGCCGTATAAGAGATTGAAGATACACCGCATCTAAAGGCAGTGTACGAATATTCTGAAATATAATAATCTTCGACCCCATGCAAAGTTACCTTTATACGCCGCATCGGACCAATTCGACGCGCCGTATTGGCCACATACAATCCTTACCGAGACATCAAGTGAAGATTAGAAGCTTAAACTAAAAGTCAAAGATTACAAGTTGACACTTGAAGATGCTTTCGTATTTTGGCCGTAAAATCTTCATCTGGACTCCGTTTTACTTGATTCAAGCGGCCACGGAAAGAGAAAAAGGAGATCTATCTCATTCTGAAGAAGATGTGGCGCATTTGATCTTTATATGCGCCGTATTGGCTGATGCTCCATATCAGAATTCTAGATACGCCATATCTTGTCAGTTTCAGACTTGGAGGCTACGTTTAGTTATAGATGCGACGCATCTAACTCTCTAGATGCGCCATATCAACCCCAATTTTCGAATCTATAAATATCAAGCTCATTCACAAATTAGGGTATCATTGGGAACCCTTAGGGCCATTCCCAGACGATCAAAGACCCTCCAAACAGCAGAAGTTCAACCTTGAAGACCTAATTACCCTTGAAGAGCATCTCTAATCATTGTTAGCATATCATATTCACTATGTTTAATACTTTATTCATTATGATTATGGTTATGTACTTTGTTAAAGAGAGTTTGGGCTAACACCCTTATGTGTTTGCCAAGTTTATGATTGTTTGATGTTTTGATGTGTTTCTAATTCGATTGGTTGCTCAGTCTTCGTTTTAATTACTTATGTTAAATAGTTTTGTTTATTGTATTAGTAAGTTTTAATCCATCAGGATTGATGGGCTTATGGCCACCATACTGCTCCCCTTAAAATTGCTTTCCCATCGATTGAAGTTTATATGATGATGTTTTTGGTGACTTATATTAGTGCATTGATAACCTTTGTGTCTAGCTGAGCTTGTGGGCTGCCATACCTGCTCCTCGCCTATTTAGATGATGTCTTCAGATAAGTAGGATTGACATAAGTGATCATTAAGGATTTACTCGCCGATATAATGAGATCAAACGAGACAGATTAGATTACGATACGCTTCATATAAAACTAGCAATAAAACAAGTGAAAAGCTATTTATTCATAAACAAAGTAATTATTAAGCTGCTTTATGCGGATTCCTATTAATTGTGACAGGATTAATTGAATGGAATCTAGACTCTAGAGAAACGAGAGGTAGGATTGACCGCGCCTAATCGTGAGCACCGTCACTGCAGGTCTTAGGAATTTGTCAAAACTTAATCATTTATGACTAAACATGGTTAACACGTTCTTCTTGTCTATTGGTATCTTCATAACTTCCATTTTTTGTTTAGTTTAACTAATATAGTATAAAACCAAACCCGTGGCTGTCTCTCAGGCTGAACCCCCCTTTTGCATTAATTTAGGTTAATTTAGTAGAGTTGAATACCTTTAGAATTAGTATATTAGAAATCCCACTCTTAGTGATCGACACCCCACTTACCAACTAGGCTACATTGATTGGGTACACTGCCCGTTAGTTTTGTTATAGGTTAAGTCGGCAAAATATATATTTAAAACTTGATAAGGAATAATCACCTATACAACGACACATCAAGTTTTTGGCGCCGCTGCCGGGGAGTGAATTTATCTTTTTGCTAATTTTATTGGTATCTTTATGTTTTTAGTTTTTTTTGTGTGTTTAGTTTATTTCTTTACTGTCAGTGTGTCTGCCTCAGAAGGGAGATACGGCGTATTCTTGTCTGTGAATACGGCACATCTGTCTGTTTTCAACACGGTGTATTCTTGTCTGTGAATACTGCGTATTGACCCTCTGTGGGCAAAACATTTTTAGTTGGTGTAATTTTTAATTTTAAAATTTTCTAAATTTTTTTTGTTACAGGAAGTTAATACGGCGTATCAATTGTCTGTTGGATACGGCGCATCGATCTTCTGTGACCCAAAAAAATGTTACAGGAAGCTAATACGACGTATCCATTGTCTGTTGGATACGGCGCATTAACTTGTCAATCCGGCGTATCTATTTTCTGTTAGATACGGCGCATCGATATTTTGTGACCCAAAAATATTTTT
The DNA here is from genome assembly GCA_014162995.1 of Artemisia annua. NCBI lineage: Eukaryota > Viridiplantae > Streptophyta > Magnoliopsida > Asterales > Asteraceae > Artemisia > Artemisia annua. Next base: position 50,139 of record LBNU01022039.1, on the reverse strand, counting down.
CATGTTTATTTAATTTTTAGTATTGAGTTTTTATTTTTGTTTCGGTTACTACTGTTCTTGGTTGTTTATCTTTCAGGTAATAATAAAGATGGACAATATGGACATAACTATGGAAGAATATGTTAGGCTTGAAGAGGAAAGAGCCTCGAGCAATAATCAGATACCGAGTAAGGAAAAGAAAAATGTGCATATATTGCCAAGGTATGATCTTTACATAATTCTTCCTACTATAGCTAATTTACACTCTTTTAGTGTTTATTGCTATTATCACCCACACTTGATTCCAAGTGGGGGAAAACACCCTATTATACAGTAACTAAGGGTGGAGTCAGGCTCGTGACTTAAACAAAAACAAGCGCTTTGTGGGAGGCAACCCATACCTATATTTTATTTTGTTTCTAGTATATTTTAATTTTCGTATTTTTGCCAGTTGGTCAATACGGCGCATGCACTTTTAGTGGATGCGGCGTATTAACACATGACGTGTACTTTAGTATTTCCTACAGGTTGTTGATGCGGCGTATCCAATATTTCATGGATACGGCGCACCAACACTCTGACCTGTAATATTTTGTAGTTTTATTTTTCTAACCAATGATTAACGAGATGTTCTCGAGATTCTTTGTCTGTGGTCTCTATATTTTTACAGTTCTGGATGATTGAAGATGTTAATGAACTCCTGCATTACATATGCTCGCATTCTTACCATGAAGGATCATACCGACCAAATCTCAGTGGAGTTTTCCATTCTAATTCTATTAATTTCCTGTTTTTAATTTCAAATTAAACAAAGAAAACGTTCTTTATCTTAAATGGGGGGATGGAGAATTAGAACGTTTACTTGTCCTTATTTTTCAAAAATATGCTTAATATGTGCTTTAATATACCTAAATTAAAAAAATTTCTAGCATTTTATGTGAAATCAAAGTTGCACTACCGCACACATAACCCTTATTTCCAAATTGTGAGAACTAAGCCTATTCCGTTTCCTAATATTTTACCCCAAATTCCACAAAAATATGAGTGTGCCGGTGACTTGTATTAAACTTTAGAACTTGGCTTGTATACTATTCGAGACCACCATAATGAATTTTATTGATATAATTGGAGTGACTTGTCTTACTTGGTAAATTTCTAGGAATACACCCAAATAGCCTTTATATGTTATGTGAAATTAACTAACTTTATTGGTTAGTTAACCCCCGTATAAACCCTTTTGTTTACTCTGACTTTTAGAGTAAGATACCCCTAGAAAAACCCTCAAAGCCATTCCTTTCGTTTCTTACACCAATGTTTAAATTGTTTCGTTACACCTATACACATTAGCCTACCCTGTAGATTAAAGTCCGTGGTTAGTTACTTGAGGCAAAAGTGTGTATCCTCGCGTTTCCTGTGTTCGCGTGCGTAATTGATGAGACGAAAAGTGTACCCGTTATTTAAGCCCTAATTCGAGTAAATATGATCAAATATTGCCATAAATCGTTCCTTTTGTCATTTTAGGTACTTTTGAGAAGAATTCTGGAAAACATATCATTTTGGACGTTTTTTGAGCATAAAAGTGAAGAAAACGACAAAGTCTTAAAAGAAGCTGGAAATCCTTCCTGACGGCGTCAGAGTCACAAGGTGACGCCGTCAGCCAACCTAGACAAAGGAGTGGAATCAGATTACATTAGACATCCTAAGAAGAAAATAAGATGTTTACACATGACGGCGTCAGGTGTTACAAGGTGTAGGCCGTCAGGTGTAAAGTNGTTTTTTGAGCATAAAAGTGAAGAAAACGACAAAGTCTTAAAAGAAGCTGGAAATCCTTCCTGACGGCGTCAGAGTCACAAGGTGACGCCGTCAGCCAACCTAGACAAAGGAGTGGAATCAGATTACATTAGACATCCTAAGAAGAAAATAAGATGTTTACACATGACGGCGTCAGGTGTTACAAGGTGTAGGCCGTCAGGTGTAAAGTTAAAGAGTGACGGCCCAAAGCAAGATTACAAGTGACGGCGTCAGAATTAGATCTAGGCCATCCGAGAACCCTAATGGCGGCGAGCTGATGGCGTCAAAACCCATAACCTGACACCGTCAGAATGTAAAATCTATAAATACTTTTCTATTTTTCATTCATTAGTGTGGAACTTTTGGTGCAACTTTGGGAATAAACCCCAAGACGAATTTGGCTGTATTTTCAAGGGTTTTTCACCCTTGATCCCTTCATGTTCAATTAAAGATAAGTCTTCACTTAAATTAATCAATATGTCTATGTGTTGGTTAATTATATCTTATGGTTGTCTTTCAATTAACATGCTAGGCTAGATTTATCTTTTGTTTGCTTAGATCTAATGAAACCTAACTATTAATTATTGGTTGTTGGTGTGTTATTAATTGTATTGGATGAATGTTTATCGATGTTAGGCTTATGAAAACTGGCTAACCTCCTATACGGTAACTTGCTTGAACGTCTTAAGAAACATGAACCAATGCGTACTAGGTTTTTATGGTAGTATTTAATGCATGAGACACTGTTTACAATCCCTATGATTGGGTGCTTTACGCATCGTTGTAGGAGGAGATAAGAGCTTATAGAGTTGGGGAAGTACGTACGCCACCCCACGAATGGTATTAAGGAATACACCCGTCATCCACGCAATTAATACACATACTAATTAACCGGTAAAAGATAGTTAGGGAGTAAGGAAATCTAAGTAAACACATTTGTCTCCATATAAGTTTTACAACCTTTTATTTTCTCGTTATTTTATTTTTAATAGTAGCTTTTGGGTTAGTTGACTAGCAACTAATTCCGGCCACTCCTTCAAACCCGAGATTTTACTTACTTTCTAAAAAAATATAAAAACACAAAAATAATCTTCCTTCACCCTTAGACCTATTAGAGTAGTTTTTCAAACCTAACGAACACTATTCCCTGTGAGAGAACGATCAATGCCCCGTACTTACCACTACACTATACTACATCGGTCAGGTACACTGCCTGGTGGGGTTGTAAGCTTCTCAAGATCCCTTGAGAAGTAAAACATGTTGCGTGGTCGCAATCCTCACGTATCAAGTGTTTGGCGCCGCTGCCGGGGAATTGTTATTGTTTAGGTTGAATTTTTATTTTATTAGGTCTACTCACTAGATTCCTTTCTAGTGAGATTTTTATTTTATTTTTCTAGGATTTCTTTAGTCTATCTACTTTCTTCGTGTTTTTGTTCGTAACCATTACCATCCGCCATCATGGAAGGTGGTAACCTCTTTGATCCCAACACCCCACCTCAACCAAACCACCCACCTCAACCAAACCAACCTCCTAGAGCCCGTACCTTAGGAGAGTATTCCCGACCTAGCCACCAAGGCTATCGAAACACCATTGAGTTCACTCAAGGAGCCAATGTCACTCCCTTGCGATCCGACACCATCCGATTGGTGCAAAGCGGATGCGCATTCCATGGACTTCGTTCCGAAGATCCAAATCAACATCTCAAGGATTTCCTCAAAATCGTAGATTCCATAGACCTTGATGTTGCCACTCGAGAGACGACCCGATAGCGTCTCTTCCAATTCTCTCTGCGGGACCAAGCTAGTCAATGGCTTGAGCGACTTCCCGCCGGATCCATCACCTCTTGGGATGATCTCACCACTCGTTTCCTTGCTCAAATTTTCCCACCGGGAAGAACTACCAAGCTAAGGAATGATATCTTGATGTTCCAACAACGTCAAGGCGAAACCCTCTACAAGGCACGGACTCGATTCAAGGACTTACTCCAAAAAGTCCCTCACCATGGCATGGATCCTTGGTTACAGATCCAACGATTTTATGACGGCGTAAATCAACATACTAAAAGAGCCATAGATTACACTGCCAATGGAAGACTGAGTAGGCTCAGCATCGACAAGTGCTGGGAAGTCATTGAGGACTTAGCACAGTACGAAGAGGAAGAATGGATGGACTCAACGTTCTCGGAAGAAGAGGTTTTAAATTGCATGAGTGCAACCCAAGGTCAGTTGTTTGATAACATAAAAAGGCATATTGAGATACTTATGAAAGCCGAGACTCCTTTTTTTTGAGGGAAATGAGGATGTAAACACGATTGGTAGACATATGTTCCCTCACCCCTCGCGACAAGATGAGTTCGAAGGGATAATGCTAACTTTCATGAACAATCAAGAGAGACAAATCCAACAATTAGAGACTCACTTGAAAAACACCCAAAACGTTTTCATGGAACTGGCAGAAAAATTTATCTCAAAAATAAAGGAGAAAATTAGAGAAGAAGCCTCATACAAGAAGATCGAAAAGATCTTTGAACTTCCAGTTCCTAATGAACCATATAACGAGGTGAGTGGTGAAACTCCTCTTCCCGAGCCTTCACCCTTACGCTCCTCCCGTCCTTTTGGACCCCCTCACGAGGTGAGTGGTGAAACTCTCAAGTCCATAGCATCTTCATAGGAAGCATTGTAGTTACGCTCCCTAGCTTTCACAAAGTTTGAAAACGGTCATTCGGTTTTAAGCCCGGAGCAAAAGACACCCAATTCAAGCGTACCCTCGTTTCAAAAATTCACTGGGAAAGTTCCCATCACTCGATAAATACTTGCCGCAATGGAGATTGGGAATTAAATAAGGCAACGACCGACCCTGGGGAAGTTAAGATTACACCCAACGATTGTAATAAAACGTTGGACCCGGGAGGGATTTGCTAACTAAGAAGCATTTCTGTGGTCAAAGTTAACAATGCCACAAAACAACTTTTAGAAAGAACAAGGGCTAAATTGTAATTTCTGAAAGTTGCCTAGACACAGACACCTGACGGCGTCAACCCTTACGCCTGACGGTGTCAGCTCGTCTGCACAGCTTTTATAACTTCTAATCCATCACTTTCATCACAAACCCCACAAATATTATCCACCCCACCTTTCGCCACCGAATCTCCAAGGTTTAATTCGTGCCATTCCGCTGTCATTCTCCACGTGGACATGAGTAAGTGATCTAGGAGCCACAGGGATGGGTCATCTAGGGCCCCCCAAGTAAGTTTGGCGGATACGGTGAGGAGTTGGAGTGTTTTTAAGGGTAATGAGGCGACCGCCATGTACCACGAACTACGCAACCATGACATCGACCATGGCGCCATCATTGATTGGAATTTCTTGGCTAATAGTGGTCTTGAGGAAGCTTTTGTTAACAGCATATGGACCGATGACTTCACAGGTCCACAACGGGTGAGTTTGTTTAGGTTGCAAGAACAGGTGTACGATGAGCTTGTGCGTGAGTTTTTGGCTACTTATTACTTGGATGTTGGGACAGCTAGGAATGATGTGGGGGCCACATCGGTTTACTTTAGGCTAGGAGGGGAGGACTGTTCTTGTTCTGTTCTTGAGTTAGGTTGGAGACTGGGACTTTATGGCCAACACGAGGCTACCCAAGGGGCATTCGTGGCTAGTTTGAGTCAGGGGATGACCATCAGGGATGACATGAGGAGTGCACTATTTTGGCCTACTATTGGAGCTGGAGTGTATGCGTCTGGGGTTACTACGACCTCTGCTATTAAGGACCCAAGTGTTAGGCTAGCTCATCGGTGCATTTCATTCACCTTGTCAGGGAGGCATAGTTCCCAGCATAGGATCACCCTTTTGGACCTCTTCTTCTTGTACACGATCTTCTCCCAGGAGGCTTTCTGCAACATCCCATTTTGGGTAGCTAGTTACCTTCAAGGTGCGGTCGGGGAGAGGAGCAATGACTTGATCTATGTGGGGATGTTTATCACCAAGCTAGCTAGGTCATACAAGGTCCTGACACCTGAGATTAGGGACTATCTTAGCTCATCGAGAGTCTGTAGGGTGGTCAGGGTCAGATCCCTGAAGCAGTTGAACGTGGTGATGGAGTTAGCTAGGGGACAGTATGCTTGGTGGGCACCTAGACAGGCTGCGGCTGGTGGTGACGATGACGATGATGAGGAGGAGGATGCACCACATCAGCAACATGGGGGGTATGAGGCCGGGACCGCGGACTACTACCGGCACATGAGTCAGGGAGATTGGCAGGCTCACCAGGGAGCATGGATGGGTCGGGTTGACACTTGGAGAGCCAGGGTTAATAATAGGTTCGACTGGATGTATGATCACACTATTCGACAGATGCAGCATTTATCTACGCGTGATCAGTTGGACCCACACCTGCAGATTGACCCTTTCCCTGGACGTGAGCAGGACTACCCACCCTACGGGTACTATGGACATCTCCCATATGGCTACGACTACCGCCAGGGTCCCCCACCTCAGTGATTGTATGATTTGGTTTTATGATGATTGAATAATTTAATCTTTGGTTGTATGTTTCTGAACAATTTGGTCTGTAATAATTTAGGATTCGGCCTCTGTTGGCCTTTAAACTCTTGTGACATTTGGTTCTCTTTATTGCATGTAGGATTTTCCTCGTCTTGGTTGTTGGTTTATTTGCTTTGTTTTATCGTTTGTTTATTTGTTTGGTTGTTTGATTTTATTTGTTTCCGTATGTAGGTTATTTTTCTTGTTATTGATTCATGATTCAAAAACTAAATTGTGAAAATGCTTTATTTTGTTTTTAACTTCGTCTTAACTACATGTAAAGGTATTTTGCAAAAGATAAGTGTAAGGGAAATCTAAATCGGTTAATGAGAACGAATGAACATGAATCATAACAATGTAAATTAACATACATATTAGTACTTGTTTGAGTCAAATGCTTGTATCGAGTCATAATGAATTTTTGCAGGAATTCCAGGAAGTATGGTATAGTTTTTCCAGAAATTTTCCGGAAACTTAACATGAGAAATTCTGTCAGATCATTTCTGACGGCGTCAGGCCTTACAACCTGACGGCGTCAGGCAGTAATTTTCTGAAAGTTTTGTTTTTCTTCCGGAATCTAAAAAGTTTTGTTAATTCTCTAACTTATAATCTCCAGGAATTCTGCAAAAACATTCATTCTACAAGCATTATATCCTATTATAGATTATACCGCTGATTTTATGCGAGGTTGACCTTTATTCTTTTTCAGGTTAACATGTTATTTTGGACAAGGAGATGATTTATATTTCGGAAGGGAAGCTTTGAGCGTTCATCTTTCTTGGAAGAAGACCTAACCATGTTAACTCACTATCCACACCAAACGAATCAGAGCAGTATTTTGTTTCATTCTTTCATTTTCATTACTTTTACATCTTTTATGTGAACATTGGGGACAATGTTCGGTATAAGTGTAGGGGTGGGGTGGTAAATGAAGACACCTTAGAGAATACAATTGCGCTTGATTTTTATTTGTTTGATAGTAAATTTGTAATAAAACCGAGAGAAATATTTGTTAGGGCAATTTTAGCGCCAATTTAAATTTTTTTACAACATTTAGAAGTGAAACTTTGGTCTTAATGAGCGTCTCATGGATAGGAAATTATATGACTAGCACAAAAACCGTACCACTAAAAAATTTTCCACCCCAAATATGTGAGGTTCGCCCCTAGAATTGGTAGGAAAAACATTTATGCTATGATGTGTGTACCGGTAGCACTTAGATTCTAGAACTTGCGTTAGGACCATCTCAAATCCACAAGTGAGACTACATGATTAACCCATTGTTTTACTCCCATGTTTTTGTTATAATTACATTGACTTCATTGGTCAAGTAATTCTCCCACACCTTTGCGTTTTACTCATTTCTGGTACACGATACCCCTAGTACACCCCTCAGAGCCTATCTTTTCATTTCAACCTTTGAGCATCTTACTCGAAGTGAGAATTTGTTACACCCCACTTAAATGTACACCCAAATCGCCTTAGCCTACCTTATATGCACTCACCTTTAGTGCATTATTGTGAAAACATTTGTTAAACCCTTTGTTAATTATCTAATTGATTACATGGTTGCTAAGTCGAGTCATATCCTTGTACATATTGTTTTGGGACGATTGGGACTCATGGGTAAAGTACTAGTTTAATGGAGTAATGGGGAAGAACAACATTAGTACCCTCATATGTGCTAAATATT
>LBNU01022039.1:8017-21105 GCA_014162995.1 Artemisia annua | reverse complement strand
GCCTTGATGAGCATGAATGCCGACTACGCTTGAGACGCTTAATCTTCCATCCAAAATCTCAATCCGTTCTGTCCACAAAGTTCAAATTTCCACAACACGCAATATCTCTTCATCAGTATCACCGTGTTTCATCAAAAGGCATTTCTTCAAATTACTCCACATGAAAGTACATCTGTGAACCTTACTCGAATCCTGTGGGTAACTCGCATCGATAAGTACGGGGCCAATTCTTTCCAAAATAAGAAATGGTCCTGGAATTGTAGCCGGGCGGGTTAAGTTTCCACGTTCTCCCGAAACGTTATCACTCCTTTCCAAGGCGAGACTTTCAGCTCACTTGTGTCTCCAACTGTCGGAACTCTAGGTTTATGTTTTTCTGGTTGTTCTCTCTTCGCGGTTTCTGTCTGTCTGTATGGTCCCGCGTCGTGTTTTTTACGTCATACTGCGATCGGCCGTAACTTTTGTCTGACCCTACTCTCTAGCTGGCTTGTAATCGATCACAAATCCTCGAGTCCACTTGTCTCAGTCGTCGTCCGACATATAAAGCTCCGGGGCCTAGTAAGTGGCTCATCCTCCAACCTCAGCCCAACCAAATAGGCGAACGGCATTTACGGACCATTGATTAAAGCTTGAATGGATGCAGCTTAAGACTTGCTGTGGCAGCTATTGTTTATAGGAGATGTTCGTAAGGGTAGTATAGATGATAAATCGTAGGAGCAAAGTATAAGCAAGAACCACGGGTATCGTTGTCCCAACGAGCGTTGAAATTGATCTAGTCACTCAAGTCGTGAGTTATGTGAGATGAATGGGTTGAAAAGAGTTGAATTTGTTTTAGTTATACTACGAAAGGTTTGCATAAAGTTTAAATGAAATAAAGAACGATAAGTACGGAAATACGTTTAACTATGAAAGAAAACATGAGACTAAGTGAAGCGAAAAAGAAATAAAAGTTATAAACTAAGAAAGAAAGAAAATGTTTTTGTTGTTTTGTATTTAATTAACGAAAGAAAATTAAACTAAGTTAAAAAGTTTAAAAGAAAATTCGACAGAGTAACGGTAAGAAATGGATAAAAGAAAACTCCACTCAATGAACGATGGAGTGCAAATAAGCCTAGCTCGGCTCAATAAACAAGACACGACAATAAAAGACTAAGACTCGAAAAATAAGAATCTAAACTCGCTAAGCTAAAATGAAAAAGGAAACTCGCTATGCTAATGAAAACTAAACTCGCTACTATGAAATAAAAACAAACTCGCTAGACCCTATAAACCATACTCGCTAGACACTCAAGGAAACCAAACTCGCTAAGCTTAGTGAAACCAAACTCGCTACACACTATAAAACAAAACTCGCTAACCTAATGAAGAAATAGGAAACTCGCTATCCAAGAAAAATCACCAAACTCGCTATGGCTTAATCAAACTCGCTAGGGTTACTAGAAATTAAACTCGCTAGGGACTAAGGGAAATAAAACTCGCTAGTCTAAGAAAAAGGCAAACTCGCTAGGACTTAGTCACAACCAAACTCGCTACTAGCCAAGATGAAACTCGCTAGCACAAAATAAATAGCATACTCGCTATGTAAAAGGGGACCATACTCGCTACTAAACCCTAAAAGACTCAAACTCGCTATTAAACCCTATTAAACGTACTGGACAAATTTTTTTTACGTAAAACTTTTATAAAAACTTAATAAAAACTTATTTAAACTCAATATTAAGCAAGACCAATACTCAAAATAAGCTATAGAAAACACAACTAATCAAAATAAGCAAAACATATTTCTAGGGCTTGTAAATGAAAAGCTAGTTTAGACTCAAAATAAAGATTAAAAAGCTAAAGATAACAACTTTAAAACTTGTAAATAAGCTAAAACAAATCAAAACAAAAGCTCTCACAAGCTAGCAAAACCCAAATAAGCTCAAGTCATAATCATAAGGCACGAAAATTTCTTTTCATGCAAAGGTGGTGCAAGACTTTTGTGAGCTTATATTGAATCAAGTTAGAAGTAAGAAGCTTGAATAAGATGAAAAGAAGATGCAAATAAGCAAGGTAATAAGCAAAGTAAAAGACTTGGACATGAAAATGAAAAGCTTGTATTAAAAACCTTACACTACAACATGGAAATGAACTAATAAAAACTAAAAATCTAACCAACTAACTAAGACTAAATGAGGCCATGGGGTGGTATTTAAGGGAGTCTAGGTGACTAATCCCTTGTTTTACATATTGCACTTAGCCCCTTAGTCTTTATAATTCCGTTCATACAAAGCATAAACTAGAGATACGACACTATCTTAACTTTCTAAAACACGACTATAGTCCTTGTAACTTTGAGGTGATGTGTTGACGAGCTTTCCAAAGATCTTCAATGATGTAAAAGTGATCACTTGCTCGGATTTAGAAAGTTATGGCTTCATAATCATCAATGAGCTTTGATTAAGTGTCTCTTGTACTTTCTTGAGCCTTTGAGAAATAATTCATCTTCACGGGCTTTTCATGAGTAGATTTCCTCTTTTACTTCTCTTTCAAACTCTTTTCCACATCCCGTGCTCTTTTTGGGCTTTTAGGTTGCTTTTTGCGATGTTTTAGCAATATCCATACCTGCACAGTCATAAACACAAAAACACGATATCTTTGGCTTTGAACGTTAGTTTTTGGTCTAAAATAGTCTAATAATGGTGAATAAAAGATATGTGAATAAGCACATATCAGATACCACAATCCTAGATTAGGAAAAGCTTTGAGATATTTGAAAATCTTCTTCACAGCAGTCAAGTGTAAAACCTTGGGAGTGACCTGAAACCTTGCACAAGCACACACTGCAAACATGATATCTGGTCTAGATGATGTAAGATACATCAAGGAACCAATCATAGACCTATACATGTGCACATCAACAGCTTCACCACTGTTTTCTTTCAAAAGTAGATATGTATCCTTGTCTGCAGGGGTGCTACTTGACTTTGCATCAGAGAACTTGAACTTCCTTAGTATCTCAGCCACATATTTATCTTGATTGATGAACAATCCATCTGGCCTTTGTTGTACTTGAAGTCCCAAAAATAAAGTGAGTTCTCCCATGGAACTCATCTTGAACTCCTCCTTCATTAGCTTCTCAAATTCTTTGCACATCTCTGGCTTTGTAGACCCAAAAATGATATCATCAACATATACTTGAACTAGCAAAATATCATTCTTGTCTTTCTTGATGAACAAAGTTTGATCCACTCTTCCTCTATGAAACCCATGACTAATGAGATAAGTTGTTAAGGTTTCATACCATTTCCTTGGAGCCTGATGCAAGCCATAAAGTGCCATAACTACCCTGTAAACTTTGTTTGGATAGTCAGGATCTTCAAAACCTAGAGCTTGTGACACATATACCTCCTCATCAATTTGCCCATATAGAAAATCACTTTTTACATCCATTTGATAAACTTTAAAGCCCATAAAGGATGCATAGGCAAAAAACAACCTGATTGCTTCAATTCTTGCAACTGGGGCAAACACTTCTTCATAATCAATACCCTCCTCCTGAGTGTATCCTTTAGCCACAAGCCTTGCTTTGTTTCTTATGACAATGCCTCTTTCATCTTTCTTGTTTCTGAACACCCATTTTGTACCTATTACCTTCTTGCCAGAGGGTAAATCACATAGCACCCAAACCTTTTGAATTTTAAATTGGAGCAACTCTTCTTGCATTGCTTCTACCCAACTTTCATCTTCAAGAGCTTTGAATACATTCTTTGGTTCCATTTGTGACAGAAAACACATGAAGAGACATTCATTCTTTTCCTCATGATCTTTGGATTCATAAATTTCAGTGATGAAACCATGAATATCAGGCAATTTAGATTGCCTTCTTGTCTTGACTCCTGATTGAACATCTCCAATCACATTCTCAAGAGGATGTGATTTATGAATTGTAGTGTGGGGAGTTTGAGGAATTGTAATATCTGTTGGCATATTAGAGATTTCAACATCATTGGCTTGAGCTTCCACATTAACTGGAGTTGTTGTTTCCACTTCTGGTGCTGCAGTGGAATCATTTGGCTTAGCAGTGGAATCTGAATTTCCACTGCTTTCAGGATTTTCAACACCATTACTACTAGTATCCTGAGCATCTCCAGTCTTTGAAACATCATTTGCATCTGCATAGTCCCAAAAAGGTATTATGAATTCATCTTGATCCTCTTCTTGATCTTTGCATGGTTCATCATAATCAACAAATTCTTCTGAACCTGCAAAATCATAAGTAGATGTACCTGTAGAGATAGGCACATAATTCATAGTATTGGTTAGAGTTTCAAGATCAAACAACTTTTCTGGACCATTTCCCTGTTTGTTCACTTTGTTTTCTAGGAACTCAACATGCAAATTTTCCTCTATCTTTTGGGTTCTAAGGTTGAATACTCTAAAAGCTTTGCTAACCATGGAATACCCAACAAAGTACCCTTCATCAGACTTCTCTTCAAATTTTCCCAGATAATCAATGGTATTGAGAATAGTAACATGACATCCAAATGGTTTCATGAAATCTAGGATAGGTGCTCTAGCTCTAAATAACTCATAAGGTGTCTTATTCTTTGTTTTCACTACTAAAACCCTGTTTTGCACATAACAAGCAGTGTTAACTGCTTTAGCCCAGAAAGTGATTGGCAATTTTGAATCTGCCAACATGGTTCTAGCAGACTCTATTAGTGTCCTATATCTCCTCTCAGCAACACCATTTTGTTGAGGAGTTCTAGCTACACCAAATTCTCTTTTAATACCCTTATCTCTGCAAAAATTATCCATAACTCTATTCTTAAACTCTGTCCCATTGTCACACCTAATGACTATTACTTTCATATCATTTTGGTTTTCCACTTCTGTTATAAAAACCTTAAGAATGCCAGTAGTTTCATCCTTAGTTCTAAGAAAGAAAACCCATGTGAACCTGCTAAAATAATCAGTCATAACAAGACAATATTTCTTGAGATTTATGCTGCTCACAGATGTAGGACCAAACAAGTCCATATGTAACATTTGAAGTGGGTGAGCAATAGAGTTAACCAACTTTGACCTGCAAGAAGCTCTGTGTTGTTTCCCTTTAAGACAAGCAACACAGGTTTGATCATTTTCAAACCTTTTCTAAGGCAAGCCTCTTACCAAACCACCTTTAACAATCTTATTAATGGTTTTGAAGTTAATATGACCAAGTCTTCTATGCCATAGCATGGATTCATCCACTGTGGCCTTTGCAAGCAAGCAAGGATAATCATTTTTAGCAACAATGTTGTTCATATCAAAGCTATATAAATTGCCTTTTCTAGGGATTTTAAGAAGTATCTGACTTTCATCAGGCATCTTGAAATCCTTAGAAAGGACATAGCACATTTCTTCAGTAAAAAGAACATTGCTTTTCTTGTCACACATCTGTGACACACTAAAAATTTCCAGTCATGTGCCTTGAACATCCACTATCTGAAATTCCTTGATCTGACCTTTTTGCCCTTGGATGTTTCTGCACATAAAAGAAAGAAGTTAGTTTCTTTTGGAAACCCAAGCCATGATTGACTTGGATCTGCCTCGTGTATCAATATAGTTAAATCTATCAAAGGTCATTGATACACCATTGGGATTGGTTGTAGTGTTTATTCCTTTAGGTTAACGTGCTGAGGCCTTCACAACATTTCCCATGTTCCCCTTTTTCTTATTTACAACACTCTCAGTGGGAACTTTTGAAGGAGCGTTGGAAACTGCTTGTTTAGTTTTTGGTACCCACTGTTGTTTATGTTGAGCCTTTTTGTTGTAATAAGAGCTTTTACCTGTTTGTGCAGATTTATCAAAAGTAGTTTTTGGTTTTGCACTTGTAACAGGTGACTTATTAAAAGCAGTGTTAACAGTTTTAGCAGTGGAAAAACTTTGAAGTCCACTTTTCAAAAGTACTGCTCTTGGGATCATGTTGCTGTGTGAATTAGGGTGTGTTTTGCTTTGCAACTTGTTTGTGTTCACCCTATTATTCCCATAAAATTCCCTTCTCCCACCATTAGAACCACACTTAGCATGTAAATGATCAAAACTACCACAAGTATAACACGCTAAGTGTGGTTCTAATGGTGGGAGAAGGGAATTTTACAACCCCACCAGGTAGTGTATCATGATCCTCCACATCTCAAACTCATTAAGTTTGAGTTTGGGAAGTCTTGGAACAGAAGAGTTTGACTGGTTGTTTTCCATCTCCATCTTAGAGTGAGTGAGTTAAGCTTCTTCTTGGATCTTCTAAATCAAAGTATCAGAACCTGGCTCTGATACCACTTGATGGATCTAAACACACACCTTGTGTTGTTGATACTTTGAGTAATATTATTAAGCACAGGGAATTTACTTAACAACATTTAGAAGACAGTTTGTATNTTGTTTTCCATCTCCATCTTAGAGTGAGTGAGTTAAGCTTCTTCTTGGATCTTCTAAATCAAAGTATCAGAACCTGGCTCTGATACCACTTGATGGATCTAAACACACACCTTGTGTTGTTGATACTTTGAGTAATATTATTAAGCACAGGGAATTTACTTAACAACATTTAGAAGACAGTTTGTATGATGTATTGTGAGTGAGTATAGTAGTATGTAACACAAAGCTTCAATATTATTAATGATAATAATACGAGTGATCTTAGCTATCACTAGGGTTACACCTTGAAGCTCTCTAGGTTTATTCGTGCCTTAGACAATGACCTAGGATCTCCTTTTATAGAACAAGGAGTCCTGTACAAGATAAGTATTAAGCTATCTAAATAGAATATAAACAAGATCTTTTCTATACTTATCTACGAATACATCAGTTATCTAATAAGCAGTGGTAACTATATGTACTAGCAGTGGTAATGAGTTTCCACTGCCAGTGCATTCTTCAACAGTGTCTTCTACAAGTCTATCAGTGGTAACTGTTAGCTTTATTCCCAACATAGTAGCTTTTGGGTTATTTGACTAGCAACTAATTCTGCACACTCCTTCAAACCCGAGATTTTACTTGCTTTCTAAAAAATACAAAAACACAAAAATAATATTCCTTCACCCTTAGACCCATCAGAGTAGTTTTTCAATCCTACCGAACACTATTCCCTGTAAGAGAACGATCAACTCCCCGTACTTACCACTACACTATACTACATCGGTCAGGTACACTGCCTGGTGGGGTTGTAAGCTTCTCAAGATCCATTGAGAAGTAAAACCTGTTGCGTCGTCGCAATCCTCACGTATCAGTAATTCATAATCTTTGGTTAGGTCGGGAAATTGCACAATGCAATTGGAGTGAATGTACATATTGTATAATTTTTAGTTTATTTTTCGTGTGTTTACTGCTTTCACTATTATTATATATATCTGAAGTTATGAAGATTTTTTGTAATGGTGAAGTGGTGAAATTTTACACCATTAGTTAGTTATTGAAAAATAAAAAATCGAAAAAATAAGAAAAGAAAAAGAAAGAAGAAAAATGGAAGTTTGTTAAACCAACGATGTAAAGTTATGTAAGTGGTTCATATGGCCACTATTTGTTGTATTATATTTAGAGATTGAATGGGAGTTGGCCGTTATGGGAACGCCAACTAAGGTTTATTCTTTGTTTAAGATTTTATTGAGTATAATTCGTGTCTACCTAAAGCATGAGTTACATGAGTCAAAAGCGTGAGTTATTCAATGATATGAGTCTTATTCATGGGATGGTTGTGAAAGTAATTAACCACACTTAGGATTCTAATCTATTCGTTTGTTTATTTTTTATTTTACACCAATTTATATCCTAAATGTTATCCCTACCCAACCGTATTGTTATATTCGTTGTTAGCTTTTGAGCATCCGGATATGATGATGGCTAAGTAAGAATATTAAATGTATGAATAAGGTAGTGACCATCCGAGTATTAGATTAATTGACTGACGCTCTAGCGATCTAGTGTGTGACTTGGTGACCATCCGTTATGCAAATAACGCGCCAGCGATCCAAGAAGTACGCTAGTGACCATCTGTTAGTTGAAGCGTCGAGGACTCGCGCTAGCGATCTAATAAGTTTGTGGAGGAGATGTTTGAACGAAGCTAGGTTTAACACCTAAGCCTCTAAACCCTATTTACCACTTAAGACTTGTCACTCCTTAGCTTTAGCGGGGGAGATGTGTATCCTTGCCAAGCTTATGATAGAATACTCGTCACAACTGAGCAATTGAGCGAATTACTAAAATGTTACCACATAGATTAGTTGAGTGATTTGAGTGATTTCATTTTCCTATTTCGTGAGGTGTTTGGTTGTGTAATTGAGATTGAACGAATGATTGCTTAACCTCATGTTTACTTGAGGACAAATAAAGTTCAAGTGGGGGGATATTTGATGACATTAAATAAGTACATTTTATTAGCATCATGTATCCTATGTATATTGCTTGTTTTGTATTATTTTATATGGGAATTGATAATTAATCGCCTACTTTTGTAACTCTCAGTTATAAACAAGCATTTGGTGAAAGTTAGCTATTATGGACGTAAAATGGAGCAAAATGATCAGGATTGNAGACTTGTCACTCCTTAGCTTTAGCGGGGGAGATGTGTATCCTTGCCAAGCTTATGATAGAATACTCGTCACAACTGAGCAATTGAGCGAATTACTAAAATGTTACCACATAGATTAGTTGAGTGATTTGAGTGATTTCATTTTCCTATTTCGTGAGGTGTTTGGTTGTGTAATTGAGATTGAACGAATGATTGCTTAACCTCATGTTTACTTGAGGACAAATAAAGTTCAAGTGGGGGGATATTTGATGACATTAAATAAGTACATTTTATTAGCATCATGTATCCTATGTATATTGCTTGTTTTGTATTATTTTATATGGGAATTGATAATTAATCGCCTACTTTTGTAACTCTCAGTTATAAACAAGCATTTGGTGAAAGTTAGCTATTATGGACGTAAAATGGAGCAAAATGATCAGGATTGGAAAAGTCTGCTGAATTGAAGAGATTAAAGACCAATGCCTGACTTTGAAGCATGCGCCGCATCTGATTTTATCATGCGTCGCATATGAAACTTTGATCAATGAAGAAGAACCAACTTGTTCTACTCCAGATACGCCGCATTACATTTCATACATACGGCGTATCACTCTCAAGACTTCACCAAAAGATGATCCAAGATACAAGAGAACATGTGCCGCATAAGAGATTGAAGATACACCACATCTAAAGGCGGTGTACGAATATTCTAGAATATAATAATCTTGGACCCCGCACAAAGTTACCTTGATACGCCGCATCGGATCAATCCGATGCGCCGTATTGGCCACATACAATCCTTACCAAGACATCAAGTGAAGATTAGAAGCTTAAAGAAAAAGTCAAAGATTACAAGTCGACACTTGAAGATGCTTTCGTATTTGGCCGTAAAATCTTTATCCGGACTCCGTTTTAGTTGATTCAAGCGGCTACGGAAAGAGAAAAAGGAGATCTATCTAATTCTGAAGGAAATACGGCGCATTTGGTCTTCAGATGCGCCGTATTAGCTGATACTCCATATAAGAATTCCAGATACGCCATATCTTGTCAGTTTCAGACTTGAAGTCTATGTTTACTTATTGATGCGGCGCATCTAACTCTCTAGATGCGCCGTATCGATCCCAATTTCAGAATCTATAAATACCGGGCTCATTCACGAATTAGGGTATCCTTGGGAACCTTTAGGGCCATTCCCAGACGATCAAAGACCTTCCAAATAGCAGAAAATCAACCTTGAAGACCTAATTACCCTTGAAGACATCTCTAATCATTGTTAGCATATCATATTAACTATGTTTAATACTTTATTTATTATGATTATGTTTATGTGCTTTGCTAAAGAGATTATGGGCTAACACCCTTATGTGTTAGCCAAGTTTATGATTATTTGATGTTTTGATGTGTTTCTAATTCGATTGGTTGCTCAGTCTTCGTTTTAATTACTTATGTTAAATAGTTTTGTTTATTATATTAGTAAGCTTTAATCCATCAGGATTGATGGGCTTGTGGCCACCATACTGCTCCCCTTAAAATTGCTTTCCCATCGATTGAAGTTTATATGATGATGTTTTTGGTGACTTATATTAGTTCATTGATAACCTATGTGTCTAGCTGAGCTTATGGGCTGCCATACCTGCTCGTTGCCTATTTAGATGATGTCTTCAGATAAGTAGGATTGACATAAGTGATCATTAAGGGTTTACTCGCCGATATAATGAGATCCAATGAGACAGATTAGATTACTATATGCTTCAAATAAAACTAGCAATAAAACAAGTGACAAGCTATTTATTCATAAACAAAGTAATTATTAAGCAGCTTTATGCGGATTCCTATTAATTGTGACAAGATTAATTGAACTGAATCTAGACTCTATGGAAACGAGAGGTAGGATTGGCCGCGCCTAGTCGTGAGCACCGTCACTGCAGGTCTTAGGAATTTGTCAAAACTTAATCATTTATGGCTGTACTTGGTTAACACATGCTTCTTGTCTATTGGTATCTTCATAACTTCTATTGTTTGTTTAGTTTAATTAGTTTAGTATAAAACCAAACCCGTGCTAGTCTCTCAGGCTAAACCCCCCTTTTGCATTAATTTAGGTTAATTTAGTAGAGTCAAATACCTTTAGAATTTGTATATTAGAAATCTTACTGTTAGGTCACCATTTTGTAAACACAAGTATAGATTTGTAAGAAATAAGATGAGAAATAGAGTTTGGTTGATTAGATCAAATGAGAAGAATAAAAGTGCAAGAGTTTCTTTAAGATAATGAAATAACCAACAAGTGTAAGGTTTACATTGATGTCCTACTTATAGGTGAAGAGCTAGGGCAACACTCCCTTCTCTTCCCTTTTCTAATTCGTATGGGCTTGAGGCCCATTGGACGAGTAATGGACTTACACTTAAACATAACTTACTTAAATAACTTAGCAACCTATTACAAATGATGAAATAACCGAGACTTGACTAAACGTTGATAAACTTAGGTTCTAACAATCTCCCCCTAAGGATCGGTTGTTGAAGAAGTGATGTTAGTCACGGTCATTTGAGGTTGCTTGACGTCTTTGTCTTTGGACTTTAGTTGTGGCATTCATGGCTTTAGACGTCTTCAAAAATGATTATGTAGAAATGATTCATCGTTCTTTGTTCTTTGTCTTTGCTTGATGGAATAGTGAACAATCAGATGCGGTAATCTGCCATTCGTCACTCTCTTCTATTCCGGTGGATCTACATCATTCCGACATGCTCATACATCTTTGACGTTAGAAACCTTCATAATTGAGAAGCTCTCTTATCGTATGTGAAGATTCTTTGTGTTGACGTAGAATCCTTCTTTTGTCGGTGTGTTGCTTTAAGATCATTTGTCTTTATCACTTTGTAGACTCTTTTGGCATGGAATCTATCTTTGACATTCATGTTGCTTCGATCTTTCATGAGATCTTTCATTTCGTTGAGATGTAAGCATGAGCATGTGGAAGCTGGTGTTCAGGATGGTGGTTGTACCTGCGGTGAAACAGTTAGCAATAATACATCCGGTACATACAGGTTCGGAATTAGAATTCGTCGACAACATAGTGTGAAGACTCCTTCTGATCCTTACCAAGGCCGTTCCTAATCGGATACCCCCTAGAGGGCTTACACAGATATACATAAGTACACCCACGATTAGGTGAGTCGCTGGAGATCACCCCATGACTGTAGACCGTTTGAAACCATCGAACACACTAAGCGTAATCCACAAGGAATCACCGAAGTGACCTGCTGTCAGGGCTGTTTGATGTTGACCCTGGCATGATTTTCGTTCAATCATTCGAGAAATACCTAAGTAATCCCTCATAAACGTTCAAGGCAGATTGCTAAGATCTGCGAAGGACTCGATAATTTACACTTAGTGTCCAATGATGTAAGATACTTAGTGTAGAAGAATTTTGTGTTCCTAAGAGATCTTTAATGTTATCTCGTGGCTCTAGACTCCATAAGTGCACATTTGGTTTCCTATGCGGAGGCATGGAGCAGAGGGCCTCCTGTTTCAATATCAATCATCTCTAAGAGACGATCGATAGATTACACTGGTTCCCCGTGAGAATGAAACAAACATCTTTTGAGAGATGCCTAAGTGGCTAAGAAGGTTTAGGTGCATTGCATCACTGGGTCCATGACGACTTTTATCTTCAATACCGGTGTCGCCTTAGCAACGAACAGTAGCATATGAATTGAACACGGTGTCTGACCTAAGGTTGATAAAATGAAGGGCTATTTCTTTTTACCTTTTTCATACGTTTCTTTTTAATTCTTCAACCCCTTCTTTCTCCTTTCATTCTATACTCCTTTTTTCATATCATACCTAAGGATTTCTAATTTCTTAGCTATTGGTGATGTCCTTGGGTAGATCCCTCCGGTTTAGGCGGATCATAGGACGGTTTTTCCTATCCTTAGTCACCTTGTGACTCCATAACTATCCTATTGATGCCTTTGAACCAAATCATTGAAAATCTCTCAAAGTGTGTTAGAGTATAAAACTTTTTGTTAACACTTTGAGGTTTTGGATTTCTTATGAAATACTCCCCCTCAACATATGCTCATGATTGTTTTCAGAAATTTGCATATGCGGGAAGAATTGGCACTTTTGAATTGATCCACTCTTAATAGTCATGTACCCGAGGGACACGTTTACGTTGCTTAGTTAAAGGGATGCATTATCAGCTTTTAGGTGATAACTAGCCCTAATAACTAACTTGATGTTGTTAACATTCCTAAAAGGAAGTTAGACCCGTCAAAGTAAACAACTAGAAAGAGTTTCTCGAAACGGTACTTTTCTAATCGGATAAATCCTTTCGAATATAAACATTTGTTATTTCGTCAATTCATGGGTCAATTCTAAGTAGAGCTCGAACGAGATAAGACTTTTTGAACATCATATTTTAATCACTTTCTTTTTCTCCCCCTCAAAAATAGCATATCAAATGTTGTTTTTGTAAACGGTTTAGATTAAAATATGCCTTTTTGAGTCTTATGGGGAGAGATCAACAAGATTTGAAGATTTAAGAACGATGTTTTG
>LBNU01022038.1:49958-65865 GCA_014162995.1 Artemisia annua | reverse complement strand
TAATTTCAAAACTTAATTCCTACTTGGGCCTCGTATTTGGTCCTGGCTATTTGGGATTTGGGCTTTAGTATTTGAAATTGCTCTTATAAAATGATATAAAATTATAAATACATAAATTTATAAATATTTTGTTGCCGCCTTAAGCACGCCTTAAGAAACGCTAAGGCTTCGTAAAGGCGCGTAAGGCTTGAGGCGTGGTTGTGCCGCCACGCCACGCCTCACGCCTTTTAGAACATTGATTATTATTATTATTATTATTATTATTATTATTATTATTATTGTTATTATATTAGAAACTCAAAGAATTTACAAGAAGATATGAGCAGCAGCACGTGCTCCAAAGTCTTGGGTCATCGAGAACTTTCGGATTCGCTTCAGTAAGGTCACTGCATCCTTCTCAAGTTCCCCAAAAGAGGAGAATGAGAAAGGGAGAAACCCATATCCAATATCCGCACACTTAGCCTCATACTTGACACGTTTACGTTGTGGGGCACCAGTCACCACACGACCCGGTACAAAATCAACCATGCCAGTCTGCGTCAAGGGCGACGACCCTGTCAAATCGACACATACGTCCTGCCCTCCGTCCCAAGAGTAGAGCAACATATCAGCTGGACGTAAGGGTTTGTCCCTTTCTCCACAAAGCCCGATGTCAACCTCTTTTCAAGCCGAAATCCCTGACCGAGAACAGATGTCAACAAGAGTATCGCGCACCACGTTATGCCGATGTTTAATACCAATTATTATTATTATTATTATTATTATTATTATTATTATTATTATTATTATTATTATTACTTTATCGTAATATTAAAACTTCGCATACGTATGAGTCATAAATATTAAACCGAGCACAAGTTATTGAGATATACAAACAAATAATCACTAAATTTGATTTATGTCAAAATATTGTGTATGCACAGGACTCCAAACGAAATTGAATAAAATTGTACTCAATATGAATGACAATAATTCTCTCATGGAGATACAGTCACATTAACAAAATGAGAAACCATCATGCAAAAAAGAAAAACAAATGCAGTCAAAACATGAAGTCTCGTATATCAGACTAAAATTTCATGTTTATCTTGTGTGTACAATACTCATGATTAGTTGTATAATGAACTAAATTAAGGTTGGTGGTAATGGAAGGTGGTCTACCACCTAGTGGTGACCTAACAACACGGTAACCTAATTACAACACCTCTCTCCAATGTGCGGCCCTTTGATTTGGCACTGTTTTGGTGGTATGTATCACCAAACGGTTTGCACTTTTTTTGTCGTGTGTTGTGTATATTTGTGGGTATGTTTTTATAAATTGAGATATTTTTATGTGTTTTGTTTAATTGTGACCATTACACCTGTTTAATGGTGGGTTTGATGCTATATTAAATGATGATGTAGCGTTGACGTAAAAATGATAGTTTGATGACCATACTTCCAGCCTAAGAAGTAAACAAAATGACTTGTATAAATACTTTCATGACCAAAAGGTGGATAAATCTTGGTGCATTGACTTTCATAAGAAATACAAGGCAATAAATAATAAGAATCCCTATTAAATACATCCTAAAATAAGGCTCATTATCAGCACTCGGATAAGCCCAATCCAATACACAAACATTCTCAGGCCGGAATGACCTGAGAAGGCATCTCAGGCCGAGTTCATACACACGTAGACAAGTGTCATCCAACTATCACCCAACGATTTGAATACGACACGTGACACATTGCAGTCGGAGAGACACAACAAGAATACGGAGCAAGCATGTTATATACGAACCGTACGAGTCCAAGGAAGGAATGACACTTGTCATCCTTATCACCCATCTGATGATCAACTCGCGGTCTGCCCACAACCGTTGATCAACCACACGGGTTCTTCCCAAAACCCTATATACCTCCTTATAAATAAAGAGGTATCACATACAAGAAAAGAGTTCAACTTCTTCTTCAGTATTTAACACTTATTCACGCGCTTGGTTTATTTAAGTGTTACCCCGACTTTAGATATTCATTCTTATCTCATGGTCCTTACCATTCTTAACAGAAAACCAAACAACATAACCATCCCAATCCACTCTTAATCACATTTTACATACCTTATGCAAATAGTAACCAGACAACCACCCTGACCCGATAACCACCCATAACTTGTTTCTTTATCGTATCGTTACAAGTCAATTTTTCTAAAAGGCAACGCAAAACAACCCGACCTGATGACACCCCTATATACAACAGTTACAAAAAAGTCATTTACAATAGCAAGAAACTGTAATTTATGTGTTTCGTAAGAAAAAGTAGCAAAACCAGTCGAGAAAGAACAAAGAAAAACAAACTTAAAATATAAATTTTTAAATGAGTCGACCCATTCAATGATCCAACTAAATGAATCGACACGTTGGATCTCTAATTAGGTCGATAGTATCATGTTTTTTGCCCCGTTGAGCCAAATAAATAAGTGATGCAGGATTTCTGACCAGGTTTTAATATTTATAAAGTCTCGTTTTACCTTAGGTCTACCTTATGCACTAACGGACAGAGAATCCGGTCGTGTATAGGCTAGTTAATGGNAGTTACAAAAAAGTCATTTACAATAGCAAGAAACTGTAATTTATGTGTTTCGTAAGAAAAAGTAGCAAAACCAGTCGAGAAAGAACAAAGAAAAACAAACTTAAAATATAAATTTTTAAATGAGTCGACCCATTCAATGATCCAACTAAATGAATCGACACGTTGGATCTCTAATTAGGTCGATAGTATCATGTTTTTTGCCCCGTTGAGCCAAATAAATAAGTGATGCAGGATTTCTGACCAGGTTTTAATATTTATAAAGTCTCGTTTTACCTTAGGTCTACCTTATGCACTAACGGACAGAGAATCCGGTCGTGTATAGGCTAGTTAATGGTAATACCGAGGTCGTCCCAAGAGCTATGTGGTGCGGATTATATCTAAGTCTGGTGTCACTGATTTTAAACTGATTTGAGAGTTGTAATGATTAATTAAACTAAATAAACAGAAAATAAATAAAAGCAGAAAATAATTGAAAGGTTGTGAGCAGTAAGAGAGAAATGTACTAGCCTAATTACTCATCCTATATCGCTTGTAATCATGTTTCCTATAAAACTAATCTCATGCTTTAGGTGGGGCGAACATATATCACTAGGTTCATATGGTCAAGTTCCCTAGCTTATCTCCCCCGAATCCTGTCGGGAACCACAGGCACTACCCCATGCTAGTAAGTCGACGTACGGTAGACGGGTTTGAGTCATTAAGTGTCACTACATGCTAGACTTATCTTGTGTGGTCCGTTGTCACGATCATAGACCATACTTTAACTACTTAAGTTCCTCCACCCCGGAAAGTGGTCCTATGGTCAATTTGCATACAAGGTCCATGGTTAGTTGTCATCCCAACCATATCCTCGCAACCCAACTACGCCGGGATCCTATGGTCAATTCCTCCAGCATACCAGGTATAACCGGGTGTTTTAAACTACCGCAATTAAAGGATCTTAAGATAAACTAAGCATGCACACACGTAAAAGCATTAAAACATAATCAAAAATAATAAAGGAATCATAACTAGGATAGCACCAAAGGTGCTTAGCCAAACATACAGTAAGTTAAATCAACAATGATGAATAAAACTTGAATTGAATTAAACATAATGTTTGATACAAATTAATTGATGTAGAGCTAATAATGATGATGATTGGTGGTGAATTCTCACTTGAAAGATGGCTTGGAACTGCTGGAAATGGCCCTGGAATGGTGCCCTAATCGACCCCTAAGAGGGGGGGTGAAGAGAGATACTTCAAAATGCAGAATTAGGGCTATATTTATAGGCCCCGATACCGTTACGGCATAGATGAAAAGTGAGCTACGGCGTAGCTACTTCTGCCCGAGTTTGGGTTATCTTTGAAAAATCATATCTTTAGACCGTAAGTCGTCTCGGGACGTGCCACCTGGTGTTTCGAAGGTAATTGAGTCTAGTTTCATTTAAAATTAGTCTCATGGCCTCTTGCTTTCAAATTACGGTTGTAAACCAATCTACGGCGTAGCCTTCATGTGTTTTTACGTCGTAGCTTTATTCTTGGATCTTGGATTACACTCGTAGTCGTTGCTATGCCGCAGTTCCATAGTAGTGTTATGGCGTAGCCTTCAATTCGAGGGATTCCTTGAAGACTTGAATATGTTACGGCGTAGCTCAGAAGAGTGGTTACGTCGTAACTCTTGATCAGCGTTGACTTTGGTCTTCATGTTTGAATTCCTAGCTACGGCGTAGTTGAGAGTAGATGTTACGCCGTAGCTTCTTCCAGCATATACAATTTGTATAACTTTTGTGCGTTCTTTTCAAATTCCTCGTCTCTTAAGCTCCTATGCTCATTCTATGACCTGGATACAAAATGTAAGGGAATTAGAGTATATATCCACATAATCGGTATAATAAACAAGTATATTAGGGGGAAATTGACACTTAAATATCAGGATTTTTTGAGGTTATCAAATATCCCCCCACTTGAACTCTACTTGCCCTCAAGTAGACCTTATTAGAAGTATTCTCAAAAAGATATCTCCCGGTATTACTCGGGAAATATGAGATTAAAAATATCCTATGCTAGAATTTTTCAAAGCCGAACACCACTCGAAAAGGGGAACTAACACTCATACTCTCAATATTTTAAGTGTCAATTTTTGGTGTGATCACTCAAAGCACAGTCATAGTAAGTATTCTATCATAGGCTTGGCGGTTATACAAATCTGCACCACTAGAGCTAAGGTCAAAGCAATCCTAGAAGGCAATATTGGGTGACACAAATATGGTTAAGGGTGTAATGTCGTTACTAACATACTACGGTGAAGGCGACAAAGAACATCGATACATGACCGGAACGCCGGGCAAGACATCAATGCCTGCTCAATTCCCTCACCTAAGCATGATTCGCGACTAAAGGGTAGGTATAGACATGGGAATACACAAAATGGGTGTTAAAAGAAAAATATCAAGCAAATAGTTTAAGCCTACAACCAAGTCATCACCGTTTACCGTTCGCCCAAAGTCCAAGCTTTGAAATTCAAGTACCGGATCATAGCAAGTAAGTGTGCCATTAGTGGACGTCATGATGGACACACTACTTGGTCTTCATGTTGGTGTAGAAACATAACCAACTTCATTCTTCAAATGTGACCGAAGTGGCCTCTTCGATACTAAATCTTGATGAGCTCATAATCAAGGTGCTATACAATGGTGCACCATTTATTTCAACTATCTACATACAGAAATTCACATTTTTTTTACAAGAAACTTTACATCCCCCCACTTGAGATGAACCATACATTGATTTTGGGGGGTCTTCAAATGATCTTCAAAAATATGTCTTCGACGTACGCGTGATTCCTGAATTTCTCAACTTAGACCTTGGACTTGGGCAAACAATAACTTCCCAATCATAAACTAAGACTACACGGTTGGCTAAGGTGTAAGGGTGTATCGACACAATTATATAGGGGTAAGAAACAAAAGGATAGTCTCAAAAGGGTGTATCTAGGGGTATCTTGCACTAAAGATGAGTGCAATGAAAGGGTTTAACACGGGGGTCAAGAAGTCGATGTGACTAATCGATAAACACACACATATAAGGCTGTTTGGGTGATAATCCTAAGATATTGTCTTCTTAAATTGTTTCTCCCAAATGTGTCGAGATAACTCGACTCACTACTCGTCAATGGTCTCAAAATGATGTAAAGGCCAAGTTCTAAAGTTTATAAACTGCCGACACACTCATAATTTGGTGGAATTAGGGTAAATCAGGGGAAATGGATAGGCTAAATCTCACCATGAAAGTTAAGGGTAAAATGTGCTCGGCTAAGGTCTATTCTAGTTAGGTTAGGAAAAACATGTCAAAATTTCAAAAATGGCATAAGTTTTCAAAATAAACTAGAAAAACGAGGGCAATAAAGTTCAAGTAATAATTCTACTCCTGTCCCCCCACTTGAATTGTACAAAGTCCCTTTTGTACTAATAATTAAACATATGTGAAGAGAAAGTAGAATTAGAGCGAGAACTTCCCTGAAATTTGCTCCATAAATGAAAGAAGGATCACGTGAGAATGCGTGCCTTCGTCTTGCCTCCATGAGCAAACTTCAATAACCTAAATTCACTTAAACAACCCAACGCATCATACTGGAAAGACATCAAGTAATGAAAATAAAGAAAATGAAAATCCTAACTCACTTTCGTAGGAATCACGGTTGCATTTAGCATATGCAACGAGCCTTTTAAACCATTCGGTGTCCCAAATGGACGAGTGAAGTCTCGTGAGGGTTTACAGGGAACACACCTACAAAGTTCATTTACTACTAATGGTATGGAAGATTAGATAAAGATACAGGAAATGTTACGGCGTAACTGCAATAACGAGTTATGCCGTAACTAGTAAAACCTGAGGGTCACCAGCTCTCGGAGGGGAGGTTACGGCGTAACCATAGAGTTGGGTTACGCCGTAGCTGGTTCACAGAATGAAATCCTAGCCAGGATTCTTCGTAAGTGAGCCATACATCAAACTCCTTGCTCCAATTCGTGCAAAATAAGAAAACAAACATACCAAGCATAAAATCCTAAAAATTTAAAACAAAATAACAATAAAAAGATAAGCATGGGGTGCCTCCCATGAAGCGCTTGTTTTTGTTTGAGTCTCGAGCTTGACTCCACCCTTATTTACTACGTATTAGTGTGTTCATCTCCCCACTTGGAATCAAGTGTGGGTGAAAGTAGCTATAAACACCGTGAGGGTGTGGATTAGCTATTAGATAGGGAAATGATGAATTATACCTTAACTGAGATTTCATTTCCCTCCTTACCATACCCGTATTCGTCGATGATTGGCTCATTCCGTGTTGTTGTTGACTAACCGGCTTCTCAACAAAGGCCATGTTTACCCCTACATCCATAATGAATGATAAAGGTTCTTCATAAAGCAATAACTCGAGCTCCACATCCTTTTGTTAGGAATACGTTTTTCATATAGAAGACACGGACACCCCGAGTATTGTTTAGCATTATGTAGCTCGTAGTATTTATCATAGTAGTTAGTACGTAGTTTAATATTTGTGGAGTCGGGTCGGGTGTTTACCCGCTGTCAGCTCGATCCACAGCCTAGTAGAGGCATTTAGTATGTTGTAGTATATATTCCCCTCACCTAGCAAGGGTGAGGGTTGGAGCTTTCATTACAATCTAATACATATCAAGTTTTCTCTCTTTCTCTCTCTAGAAAGTTTCCCATCTTCTTCTTCCTCTCTCTAAATCCAACGAACCAAAAGCCACCATGGAATCATGTTTGTGACTTAATGTGTATCTTACAATTGATATCAAGAGCCAAGGTTTCATCTTAGAGCCTTGAATATTCGGATTTGGTGTGGTTTTCTTTGGTTTTTTGTTGGTTAGTTTAGTTAACTAGGAAAACATCTTGGTTTGATCTTATTTGTGTTACATGAAGTGTTTTGGGTGTACTTTAGTGATTAGTGGTGTTATATTTACTTAGTTCTTCAGTTGGATAGGCTTTATCTTTCGTTAGTTTGAAGATTTGAAGGTGTTTGTGGCATTTTTCTTGGTGGCGATTACCTCCACGTTTGGTGTTCTTCGTAGGGATTAGCTCTGCCTAAGTAGCATTTAACTCTAGCGATTAGTGGGCTTTGCTATTTTTGGACAACTGGACAAAATCGCTAGATAGCGACTGGTTTGAATTTTTGTGATAGCGATTAGTACGCGGTGTCTTTTTGTGGTTAGCGATTAACTAAATTCAGCGATTAGCTTTTTAGCGATTTGCTGTCTTTAGCGACTATCTCATCTAGCGATTAACACTCAGCAGCGATTAACTCTTGACCAGTGATTACCTAAATCCAGTGATTAGCTTTTTAGCGATTTGCTGTTTTTAGCGATTACCTCATCCAGCGATTAGCTTTTTAGCGATTGGCTGTGTGTAGCGATTATCTCTATTTTTTAGCGATTATCTCTATTGGTCAGCGATTAGCTCCAGTATTTTGGTGGTGTTTAGCGATTAACTCAGCTTGAGATTCTTGTGGTTTGTTAATTACTTGTGTTTTGTGAATTGTTGTAACTTAAGTCGTTTCGATTAATCTGAGTGTGATTTGACGTTGTGAGTTAATTCTTACGGCTTGACTTATTACAATCGGATATATTGTTACTTGACTTGTCGCGACTTGACATTTAGCACAAATTGTGACTTATCTAAGTTCTCATTCTAAGTCTATTTCGCATATTACGTCTTTCGGTTTCTTCTGTTGACTTTAGTAAAATCCCGGGAAAGAATCGATTTCTCGGTTTAAGTCACAAGAATTGTAAAATCCCGTTTAAGACTACATCATGACAACTACGGCTTCAACTGATGATATTCAAGCTGCTGGGTCCGATACCCGACCACCTATGCTCGATAGAACTGATTATGAATCATGGTCTCAACGAATTCGACTTTACTGTCAAGGGAAGGAGAATGGGGAAAACATTCTGAAATCAATTGATGAAGGACCGTTTCAAATGGGCACCACTAGAGATGTTATCTCCACCAGTGAGGATGGTACAGTCACCCTGGGAATTGACAGACCACGCACTTACCATGATCTTAATGAAGTTGAAAAGAAGCGCTATGATGCAGATATTCGAGCCTCCAACATTGTGATACAAGGGTTACCCAAGGATGTGTACAAGCTCATTAACTTCAACACAGAAGCCAAAGCTGTTTGGGATAATGTCAAAATGCTGCTAGCTGGTTCGGAACTTACCAAAGAAGATCGTGAGTCTCAGTTGTATGATGAGTTTGAGCACTTCAAGATGAACCCCGGTGAAAACATTACAGACTACTATGTCCGATTCCATAAGCTTGTTAATGACATGAAAATGATTAGAATGACAATGCCTAATATCCAACTCAACTCAAAGTTTGTTAACAACATGTCACCAGAATGGGATCGATTCGTCACAGCTGTGAAGCTCAACAAAGGACTCAGAAACACCAACTATGAACAGCTCTATGCTTACTTGCAACAACATGAGAAGCATGCAATGTATGACCGTCAGTTGAGAGAGAAGCTCAATCCTACAACAAATGACCCTCTTGCACTCATCTCAAGTGTGCATGCACTCAACCATAACCCCCTTGATCAGATCAGTCACCCATCTACACAAGCAACTCAGAATCATTCACCTATTGGTCAGTCATCTGCTCAATCAGCAATAAGCATCAAATCAACTCAACCTGATTCAGGGCATTCTCACACTGATATGATGATTGACAATCTCACCAACCAAGTGTCATTGCTTGTTCAACAATTCAAAGCAACACTACCTCAAACCAACAACCAACTTAGAACCTCATCTAATCCTCGTAACATGGCTGTGGTGGAAGATGGACGCGTTGTCGTTCAAGGAAGGCAAAATGTCAACCAAAGGAATGGAGTCCGGGGTTATGCTCAGAATAGAATGGGGAATGCTAATCAGGGACAGGGAAGGCAACCCAAATGTTATAACTGTGGTGGGTTAGGTCACATTGCAAGGAACTGCACTCAACCAAAACGTCCTCAGAACTCTGACTACTTCAAGGATAAGATGTTACTGATGCAAGCACAAGAGAATGGAGTACCATTGGATGAGGAGCAGCTGCTGTTTCTTGCAGGAGATGAATGGAACACATTTGATGCTGATGTGGATGATCAACCAGTTCAGGACTTAGCTCTCAACGATCCAAACATCTTCTAGGCCGAAGATTGTGATGCTTTCGATTCTGACGTTGATGATGAACCCACTGCACAGACCATCTTCATGGCCAATCTATCGTCTGCAGTCACATCACCGCAACAATCTGGTTCCCCCAACTCATCCATCATATCTGAGGTACTAAAGTTGTATGAAACATACGAAAAGTGTGATGAACCGAAGATTCTCAATGAAATACATCAAGCTAATGTTGTCACGCCAGATGATGTTGAATTGGAAAGCAGTAATGTTGCCCCAATACAACAACATGTGGATCACAACAAAGAATCTGATGTACCTTGTCGAGCATCTTCCGTTGTTTGTGATGATAATGTGATGCATGAACAAAGGATTCATGACAAAGTGAAACAAACGAACGTTGTGGAATCAAATACTGTTGATATGGGAAATAGCAATGTTATCCCATATGAACAATATGTAAGACACAACGTCGAGTCTGTTGTACCAAGTGATGAATCCTCTGTTGATAATAATGTGTGTGAATTAGATGAATACACTGATGTTGTGCCTGATGATACCTTGATTACTAGAATTAATATTCTTAAAGATCAGGTGAATATTTATGAACAACATGCAAGATTTGAGTTAACTGAACGTGAGCAGAAAATGGATTGGCAAATGTGTACATACATAACCGAAAGAAACTTAAAGGAAGAAGCTTTAAGAATGGAGATAAAATCTTTACAAAATCAAATTGATCAAACTGTTAAACAAAAACAGGAGATTCAGGAAAGTGTAACCGCACTAAAACTTGATTTTCAAAGTAAAGAAACTAAACTCTTAAATGATTTTTCCAATCTTAAAGCGTTAAAGAACAAGCTTGAAAATAAGTTGTACACACAAGGTCAAACCATTCAAACTGCTCAAATGATGCATAAGCACATTAAGTTGCGAGATGAACATAGCAATAAGGATTTAGGAGTGCCTGATAACGCTCTAATTGTACATATTTCTTGAGCATTATTCTATATGTTTTATGATCATTTTACGTGAACTTTTGGTACTTAATAGCATAAAATGAATGCAGGTTCACTCTTGGATGGTCTGAGCATGAAACACCTAAAAACCTACTATTTCGCCACTTGAAGTAAATAAATAATGAAGTCTTCCATGATTAGCTTTTCATGCAAGCCAAGTGCGCGGGTTTTACAATTAAGTACGCCGCACTTACCTCTCGGTCAAAGGAAGTCAAATAAATAAAAGTGTGCCGGTCTTGTAAACTATGTGCGCCGTACTTCCCCTGTATTTATGAAGCTTTGGCGCCAAGAAAATAAGAAAGTGCACCGCACTCAGAAACTAAGTACGCCATACTTCGCATACCAGATAACCTATAAATAGAGATCATTTGCAAGCATTTGAACTCTCCACTATATAATCAATTTCACAAAGTTAAGTCCGAAGTAGTATGTGATCCAGAGCCAAGTTACAAGGGTGAACGAATCAGAATAAGGGGTGTTAAATACTTGTTGGTGTCGAATTCTTGGTTACTTGTGACACTTGTGTAATCATTTGATCAATCCAATCTGTATGTCTCTTGTTTATCATTTACTCACTTCTGTTATTATGAACTCATTAGCCATAAGAGGCTAAACCTCTTGTGATTGCTTGGATATGTGAATATAATAAAGCGACTTATGATTATGTTTTGATCTCTACCAATTTCGAGTTTATATTGTGAACTATTTCATTTCTAGTTTTATTACGTTTGCTTATTGAAACTGGTTGAATATAATATGTTGGGATAGGTCGAAAGAACCAACGTGTTAAACGCAATTCTAGGAACTTGTCTGCGTTACTAGTCTTTGAAAGAAGAAATCCACTTAGAAGAATCAATAATAATCTAAACTTGATATGAAATACTATTTCGAGAGAAATCACTTAATGGGTAGATATGAATCTTGAATTGAACCTACGAGTTATGAAATTGCTCTTTTGACGAAAATAGCTTTCTTATAAGTTGTGCTCCTTTATCAAACTGAGATCAAACATAAACATTGTCACTAGATTATCTAAGCTATCCAAGCAATCATTTGTCTTAATATTTGAATTCTTTTTATTTCCTATAATCGTTACTTGTCTACTTTTACTAATTGTTATACTTAATCTGAACGAACTAAGTCCCTGTGGATACGACCTGGTCTTACCTTAATCCAATACTACCAACGGGGATTATACTTTACCCGTGTGTTTGGTTTATTAAAATCGGTTAAACTAGTATTATAAATTTAAAGCTTTCCTTACACATCAAAATTTTTGGCGCCGCTGCCGGGGACTTAAATATGTTCCTTAAGTATTTTCGAAGTAAAATTAGTAACCAATACCAAAAATTTCTCTAAAACCAGATCACTCTGTTTTCTCTGTTGCAGAAAGCACGCCGCACTTACACACTTGTGTGCCGCACTTTTACATAAAGCACACACAGACCGCCGTACTTGTCACCAAGTACGACACACTTACTTCAATCCGTAACGTTTTCCGTAAACATCACAAACCTTTTTATAAAAACAAAAAAGAATCATCTTTTTCACCATCTTTTGAGATTAATCTTCTCGGTTAAAACAACACCGCCGTACTTATACTTAAGTACGCCGCACATTGCCATTTCACACAAGTACGCCGCACACTATTTAGTGTACGCCGCACTCACTTGCTCAGAAAACGAAATTTATCAAATTGATTCAAATTTCGCTCTCTATCCTTGAATGCACACTCGCTCAGCTGAATCTGAACCCATTTCACCTCTATCAGAACCTGAAAGAACTTTAAACAAAAGAAAACGTAATAACAAAAGAGTTCCTATTTCTAAAAAAGACGAAAGACCCGAACAACCTCGTGTTCACCACACACCTGTTGACAATATCTCAAACTTCAGATTTTACATCAAATTAATCGAAATTTATGATCCAATGGATGATGCTGATAATGAACCAATGTGGGCCAACGATCGTACCGTTGCAGCTACACCTGGACCAACTATTACCATTCCTGAAACCGCAAGCGAATTTTTAATCAAAGGAAATCACCTGACTCTTGTCAAGGGAAACCAATTTGATGGTCGAATTAAAACTGATCCTCACAAACACATTCATGAATTCCAAAGCGTATGCGACATGTTCAAATACGGAGCTACCAAAACTAAAGCGGTAAGACTCATGATGTTTCCTGTATCTCTAACAGGAGAAGCTAAAACTTGGCTTGATGAACTCGATGAAGGAACCATAGAATCATGGGACGAACTTCGTACTGCTTTCGTTAGTAGATATTTTCCTCCAGCTCTGTTTGATAAACTTCTCGGAGAAATCCGAGGATTCTCACACCGCGAAAATGAAAATCTAACCGAAGCCTGGCTTCGAATGAAAGAATTGCTAAGAAACTGTCATGGACATGGCCTGACAAAAGGCAATATAATCAAAATCTTTTACCACGGTCTTGATGAAATAACTCAAGAATCTTTAAACGCTGCGGCCGGTGGTATATTCCTCTATAAAACACTAAATCAAGCGTATCAACTCCTCGAAGACAAAGTCTTACTTAAACTAGATTGGGTAAAAGAACAAAAACCAAAAACTTCTCTTTGTAAAACTGTTGCTTTCGCTGATGAAGGCAGTAGCAATTCTGATACTAATAAAATTATGGCAAGAATGGATGCCATGGAAATTAAAATGGATGCTCAATACAAAGAAATAAAAGAACAACGTGAAAGTTGTAATCATTGTGGCGGAAACCATGCTACCGCAAATTGCAGTGATGTTGACACACCTATGTCACGTGAAGAAGAAGCTAAATTCATTAACACTTTTAGACGCACCCGATTCTATGAGAACTATCGTGATCATGATCGAGAACGAGAACGATGGAGACCTAGTGCGAAGAACGAATATAACCGAGAACTTTACAAACAAACAAACACCGATGACAAACCAGATGTTCAAACTCAACTGAATGATTTTATTAAAGCACAAAAATCAACAAACCTTTTCGTGAAAGATCAATACATGGACTTAAAAGAAAAAGTTGAATCTGCTGCTAGAAATCACCAAGCCGCGATGCAAAATTTTGAAGCCAAATTCGACAGATTCGCTGAAAAGCAATTAGGTCGAGCTTCTGGATCCCTTCCTAGTAACACTCAACCTAATCCTAAAAACAAACCTTATCAACCACCGCAAGCTCGTGATGAGCATGTGAATGCTATTACCACAAGAAATGGTACTTCTTATGATCCACCCATTGATCCCAGTCAAACTCAACAACCTGTTGAAGTTTTCACTGATGACGAAGAAGAGGAAGAAACGGTACCTCGTAAGGAAACCACAACTCCTGAAACACCAGTACCTAAACCTTACAAACCTAGAATTCCATATCCTCAACGCTTAAGAAAGGAAAAAATGGAAGCTCAGTATGGAAAATTTCTTGATATAATTCGAGCTGTCCGAATTAACGTCTCTCTCGTTGATTTTTTAGCCGGAATGCCCAACTATGGGAAATTTCTCAAAGAACTTGTTAGTAACAAAAGCAAACTCGAACAAATTTCAGCAACTTTCCTTAATGAAGAATGTTCAGCTATCGTTCAAAACAAAATTCCACCAAAACTCGGAGACCCAGGAAGTTTCCTGATTCCTTGTACTTTCAGTAAAACATTCTCGTGCAATGCTCTAGCCGATCTTGGTGCTAGCATTAATCTGATGCCGTATTCTCTATATGCTAAATTATCAATTGAAACGCTTAAACCAACTAAAAAATGAGTGTTCGGTTAGCTGACCGATCTTTCCAATATCCTGTTGGAATAGCTGAGAACATGTTAGTTGAAGTTGGCAAATTCACCTTTCCAGTTGATTTCGTTATCCTAGAAATGGAAGAAGATAGCAAAGTACCCCTAATCTTAGGAAGACCTTTTCTTCATACAGCCGATGCTATGATTCGAGTTAAACAGAAACAGCTCAATCTTGGAGTTGGAAAAGAAAGAATGATTTTCTCCATAGACAAAGCTATGAAACACTCTTACTCTAACGATGACACATGCTTTAGAATTGATGTTATCGATGAAATTCTCGAAGAAGATTTCGATGAACTGCTAGATGAATTTAATCAATCACTGTACTCAGTCGATGGAACACTTCTTGAACACGAAGTAATGGCTGAATATGATCAATTCATGGCTATGACTCTCGAAGATAAAAATGAAAGTTCCGATGACGAGGAAGAAAATGAAGAAGAATTATCATTTGAGAAACTAAACACTGACAATGAGCTTAGACTTAAGAATTCTATCGAAGAACCACCTACTGATCTCATACTCAAACCATTACCAGACCATCTGGAATATGCTTTCTTGGAAGGAGAATCATTACTTCCAGTCATAATTTCATCTAAACTCTCTGAAAGAAAAAAAGGAAAATTAATTTCAGTTCTGAAAAACCACAAAAGAGCCTTTGCTTGGAAAACTAGTGACATACCTGGGATTTGTTCATCCTTCTGTAAACACAAAATTCAGTTAATGGATGATAAGAAACTAGTGGTTCAAAAGCAAAGAAGACTCAATCCGAATATGAAAGAAGTTGTCAAGAAAGAAGTTATCAAACTCCTTGACTCAGGAATCATCTACCCTATAGCAGATAGCCCATGGGTAAGTCCTATTCATTGTATACCCAAGAAAGGTGGTATAACAGTAGTAACTAATGAAAATGACAAACTTTTCACAACTAGAACTGTCACTGGTTGGCGCGTATGTATTGACTATAGAAAACTAAATGAAGCTACAGCAAAAGATCATTTTCCTCTCTCATTCATGGACCAAATGTTAGAAAGACTAGCAGAAAATGAATATTTCTGTTTTCTAGATGGATTCTCTGGATATTTCCAAATACCAATCGATCAAATGGATCAAGAGAAAACAACATTTACTTGTCCTTTCGGAACCTTTGCGTATCGACGTATGCCCTTCGGCTTATGTAATGCACCCGCTACTTTTCAAAGGTGTATGATAGCAATATTTCATGATATGATTGAAGAATCCGTGGAAGTCTTCATGGATGATTTTTCAGTCTTTGGAAATTCTTTCGATAAATGCCTAAGTAATCTAGATAAAATGCTTCAACGTTGTGAAGACACAAATCTT
>LBNU01022038.1:35842-46547 GCA_014162995.1 Artemisia annua | reverse complement strand
CTCTCTATAACACACACATATACTTTCTCTCTCTAGAGACTTATTCTCACGCCGGAGCTTGGTCCTGGGATAACACCCGGGGCGAGGTTAACGCGTGCTTTTCTTGTGTAGGTATCTGAAGGATCAAAGCTGGACCATCAGCTGGACCATCCGGAAGAACCTCTTGCTTGTTTGAAGTAAGGTACAGAATTTTACTTCAACAGGAATGAATATTCTTCTTATTATCAATAATGTGAGAGATACAATGGTGTATATATAAGATAAACAATAGGGTAAAAACCCTAATAGCTAACTGGGTCGTGGGCCTCTTATGGGTTATATGGACATCCACTAATAATTATCCATAACACTCCCTCTTGGATGTCCATATTGTTAATACGCTTAGGAAATGCTGTCTCATTAAAAACCTTGTCAGGAAAACCCAGTGGGACAAAACCATGACTAAGGGAAAAAGAGTGCAGCGCGTATTATCTCCCTCTGATAACTACATCACTTGACATAGGTCCACGAAATAATCGCTTGAATGATAAGCGTCTTGTCGCCT
This sequence comes from Artemisia annua, assembly GCA_014162995.1. NCBI lineage: Eukaryota > Viridiplantae > Streptophyta > Magnoliopsida > Asterales > Asteraceae > Artemisia > Artemisia annua. Next base: position 46,003 of record LBNU01022038.1, on the reverse strand, counting down.
TTGATGTATATGGCAAAGCATGCTATATTATCTACATGCAACAGTTGGTATCTCCTTCCCAGAATTTATGTATGATTTGAGGAAGTAGCTGCGATTGTAAGCTCTATCGAACGCTAGAAAATAGTGCCGCCACTTGTGAAAACATATCCAACTTGAGAGACCGATCATGGTAACTTAAACATATATCCTGTATCTGCAAAACTAACTAAACTTGTTTTGATGGGTTAGTAAAATATAAACCCATATCTCTTGCAAAAACTAACTAAACTTGTTCAATTTTAATCTATTAGTATTCTCGAGAATCATAACACGTGATTTATGCATTCTATATCCCTTAAGGAATCTCAACACAAAATGAGCTCTATTCATTAATATTTAGACGCATATCAATTACTATTGTATTGCCAGACTTAAATACATTATTAGATCCACCACATGAGAACATGCATCTCCATGATCATTTACAAGTCTATGAGAAAATATACATGTGTCATCACTTGTACGTATGCATAATTTCATTTAATTTTCTCATAAAGACCAATGCATATCCAATAATTCATATGTACGGACTTTATGTCCCAGTAACCATGTCTCATCACAAGAGACATTAATCTTTCATTACCTCTTTGCGTCTTTACTTCTTTTGGCCATTAATTTATACATCTGCACTTCCTGCAGGTATGCTTCCATTATCCTCACCATGATTATAGTGCTATCTTATTTATTTACATAATAATTACCATATCGACGTCGATTTGTTACTTTTCGATTCCACACTTCACTAGACACTATATATCATTTATTGAGATCTTATAGTTTTTCATGTACCCGGGGTTTTTCAATAACCTTCATGTCTAGTGTCTCTTGACTATTATGGGGTCTTATTACCTCGATTTGACCATCTTCATTTTCTTGCTCCATTTTATCTAATCATTCGAGGAATTTTATTTGGAATCGATTAGTCTATCACGCTGCAGCCGTGCCATAGACTTACTACCATTCATTGGTTGTACTTTTGGGACACACATTTTAATTGGAGCATTAGCAACATTTATATGATCTAGTCACTTCTTTAGGTCACAAACATGCTGGCAATTACTAGATCTGGAATATAAATTGTCCCTTTAACTTAAAGTTCATATTCATTACTGTGAGGATCAACATTTATGTCATAATTCATTCCATATTCCTTGCTGCTCATTCTCTCCCCCTGAATGAATTATCCATTTCAACATCCCATTATTGTGCTTTGTGGTGGATTTACAAGAAACATATACCGCACATTTACAAAATTCTTATATGGGAAACATATGGTTCGTGACCAAAACCATTCTAATGGGGAGGATTCATTATAAATTGCTGGCAAGATGCGAATTCATATTTTATAACATGCCCCATAAACTAAGACTTTGTTCTCATAATATTATTGGCTTTGCAATCAACTGAAGACGTTTTTTTATAAACGTTTCAACAAAAGCAATTCGCGTATGAACATGGGCTATTTTTATGTTCAACACTTATTCCAATAATCGCCCAATACTTGGAAGCATTCACCACCATTCTCAATAATATAATTTGGAAAACCGTGCTCGCATTTTATAAGTCGAGCCACTAATCACACTAACTTTAAGTTGCGTATTTGATGATCATTTTGACGATGCATCGATTTTATAACTCAAAATGATCCAAATGGCGGATGTATAGGCCTACATACATCCCCTTTAATTCTTTCCAAAACTTCATATGAGAAAGCCATTCCTTTAGTTTGGTGATGATAGATGATCAATTAACTTCTAGTGAGAACAACCAAATCTATCTTCGAAGAAACTTATAGTTCTTCTATACATTTCGCATCATCATTGACTCGGGATGGTCCAACCAGTCACGCCACTCAATAGAACAATCTTGGCTCATAAACTTATAGTTTATGACCACACATGCTTCTATTGCTCTTGACTTTATGTAAAAGTCGAACTATATGGAAAATGCAATACATTATCACAATGAAACTTATATATCTTCAATCAAATTTCTATGAGCACTTTAGAGCTTTAACATCATTCAATTTCAGTTAGCATATAGCATCATCAAACAAGAAAACACGTTTTATACTAATGAAATTTCACTATTAGCAAAACATATACATAACACTAATCATTCAATAAAGTGTCTAGTAAGCAAATAAAAATCACATAATAAATAATGCTCACGTATACCACAAACTCAATGACAAGTCAAGTAAGACATCTTAGAGTTCTTTTTGTTTCTCTTAACGATAAGCATCAATTCAATCATCATCAAGAATATGCTTATAAGTAACCTTATTTCCACATAAATTAACTGATAAGTAACTACTTAGCTGAGTTTATTTGTCTAATTAAAAATTTCAAACTACAAGCAAACCATATATCATGTTAATGTATGTCAAAGTTAAGATTAATTGGATAATTGCTATCAGACTTGAAAAAATATATATATCTTTCTAGTCAAGGTTTGCTGAAGACAATTCTCATACAAATATGTTTAGTACCTTAACTCCTTAAGATACAAGACTACCCTTTCTATTAGTGCCTATGAATAGTAAAAATGGACTAAATGGTCTTTTCATATGTTTACTGAATTATTTAGTTAATGAACTCATATTCTTATCTTAGTTTAATGTGCAAAGTTTTCAAAACTAAAACACAGACAAACGTATAACAAGTATGGGATGTTTAATCAGCAAATATAAATAAATCTTGGGTCTTAAAAGATGCTGTAAGTCTTGAAAGAGTCTCTAATGATTATAGACGTATTACTCTTTAGACAAGATCATATGAAATATAAAATGGATCTTCACTAGCTGTTACCACACCAGACATGTAATAAAAATATATGTATCATGTTTTCGTATATTCAACATGGTAATCTTCTTAGTTTCTAAATAAATAAATAATGTTTCAGTACATAGAAAGTCATCACTGGGGAAAGAATGATACGTTTCACGGAAGCATATACTAAAGTAGGTTTATATATAAAGCAATGCATTACACAATAGCCATAGCAAGCATGTCGGTTAACATGCTAATTAATATAATAGTATTCAAATGCAACATGTCTAGGAGGTCAATGAGGATTACTAGTAATTCAGTAGGAAAAGCAAAACACAAATATAATATAGTCACTGCGGTTGGAATCTATACAATTAGTGTAAAAGTGAGATAGTTAATACAGTAGACCAGTGAGATGCATAAATTAACATATGAGAATATGAGATTACAAGAATTTTTATGAAAACAAGATTCGGGAACATACGTGGAATGTAATCTCAGATTTAACTTACAAGAGTAAAATTGGTGAAATTGAAACAACTTTGAACATGTGTCGTGTATTGTGATTTTCTTTTTAAAATTAACATAAGATGATTTTATATAACCAATAAATCTTACGTCACACCTTTTTTTAACGAGATCTTCCAAATAAAGTAGAACTAATGCGACAAAGAATTGTAGATATACGAACATTAAAAACTACGATCAATATGTATAAAGTGTCCAAGACTAACCTCAAAGAATCGAAAAACAAAATAAAAGCGGAACCAATATTGCGCATAACCAACGTGGATAACATGTCGTTAACTAGATAAAAAAATATAAAATAAAAAAAACGTACCTTTCGAATTCTAATAGAGGTGCTGATAACGTGTTGTGAACAAGAATTAAGGGAATGAATATTCTTCTTATTATCAATAATTGAGAGATACAATGGTGTATATATAAGATAAACAATAGGGTAAAAACCCTAATAGCTAACTGGGTCGTGCGCCTCTTATGAGTTATATGGACATCCACTAATAATTATTCATAACAAATCTTAATATTTTATGCTTTTTCGCTTTATTTATTTTATTGTATTATTTAATTGATATTTAATTTTTCAATCTCATATTGTTAACAACTTTAATTATATGATTTATTTCCAATATCAAAATATAGAATTTACATCGTGGTTGAAGACAAACAGACAACAAGTTGCGCCGCTAGCCATTTTTGGATTGCAAAGCTAACTCTTTTGAAAACTACATTCGTGGATCTATGAGTCATAACATTACTGTTCATAACTCGTTGGACTCTGTTGAGTAGTTCCACCGCCTCAGGTGCAAGGAAACTAAATGTATCAAACGCGAAGGGAATAAACACGTGTTGAGTAGTTCCACCGCCTCATGTGCATGGAAACCAAATCTCATATTTTCCTAAAACTTTTTAGAAATATATTTTGTTGCAAATTTCTGTTAAAAATTTTATTTTTACAAAAGTTTTGCACTTCTCTATTGATAAACAAGTCCAAACACTAGCTCTAAAAGCACTTTAAAAAAATTATTTTACAAAAGTTTTGCGCTTCTCTAGTGAGTAGGTGTTGAATGGTGGAGAATTCTCTTTTGGTTGTTGGACTTATACTAAGGTGGATGTAAGGATTAATATAATAAAAACCAACTTTAGAGTGTTTGTGATTGCTTATAGTTTATTTTATTTTATTATTATTTTTAATAATAAACTGTCTTTTAGTGTTATTGCAATTCCTAAATTACAACCCAAATGAAAAGAAGACTTACATTACTCTATATATAATGTAAGGGCAAAAACGACGCACACCCTGTCGTTTTGGTTTTCTCCCGTTTTGATCCGGCCCAAGCATGTTGTCCAAGCCCAATATCTGAGCCCGTCTCTTCTTTGATAACTATCACTGGGTACGTGTTTAGCAAATAAAGTTCCAGCACATCACTCATCTCCACCGCCATAAAACACATACACCAAGAAGTTATCCTTTTGCTACCACTCTTCTGGAAGTGCCGACGTTTTGTGCTGTAGAATTGTCATGCTGTTTTCTGTTATCGGGTGGACGCGTATGTTTTATCGTTGTAGGTAAAACGGTGTCGTATCACTGGTAGTAGTAGTTTTCTTGGTGCTTGCGTTTTAATGTTTTGCTTTATTGGTACCACGTTTGTATCTGTATCTAGTGCTTCTTTTCCATTTATTCATCCGATTATGATAATTGTACTCTTTTGGGTTGTATTTTTTTGGCCTTTTGTTTGGCGGTCGAAGATTAATACTCCTATGTTTCAGGGGTGGATTTGTTGTTGCTGGGGATCCAAGCGATTAGTTTTTGAAGATTCTTTTGAGGTATCTTTTTTACTTTCCTATGTTGATTTGATTTTCAATTGGTTTTAGGTAGAAAATTTTTATTTTATTTTGTTTTAATAGTTGCGTCGGAACTCTTAGTTTATTGAAATTAGGATTGTCGAAATAAAATCTCAAGAATTTTGATTTGGTTGTCGTTTGCAGGACATATGTATGAGGACATTTTGGTGGTCAGCTACTCAGGTTGTTGTTGTTGTGTTTGTGGGAGATGAAACCGGCCTGATAATAAGCCCCACATATAGCCTCACACGGATTCGAATTTTTTTGGAGAAAGCTTTCCGGTCGTTGTGATTCTATATTATTTCTATTGGATATTAAACTAAATATAGTATATTAGAAAGTTTAAGGATGCTTATGTAATAAACTAAAGCCTAAGGGCTAAATATGTATATTAGTTAGTTAATAACCGAATGGCGGTACAGTTAGTTATAGGTAGTTAAAGTCGGTTATGGTTGAACCATTGTGATGGTTCATGAATCGGCATAGTACCCTTTCATGTAGTATAAGTAGGACAAAACCAGGAAACAGAAACCTTGTATTCATATTAGCAATTTCATAATAAAGTTTATAGTTTATACATTATAAAGATTGTGTTATTGTTCGTGAATTATCAACAGTGGTATCAGAGCGTGTGTTCGATTCAGGGAGAAAAAGGAAATCGATCAGAAGGGCACTGTTTTGATTCATATACAGAAACATTGGTAGAAACTGGGTAGTTTAAGATCAACAGCGGATTAGCAGGATTGGTAAACAACAGCAGGGCAGCGGGTTTGATTATCAACAATGGAATAGCGGGATTGATCAAGATCAACAGCAGAGAAGCGGGTTTGATTGTCAATAGTGGTGAAGCGGACAATAGTTGTCATTAGCAGGAGCGGACGTGACAATCATTTGCTAGACGGATTTGGCTTTCAATAGCGAGGCGGGTTTGATCACATACCCAGAAATCAAAGAAACCGATTATCAAGATTGGAAAAGGAAGGAAGAAAAAGACAATGGCAGGCGACGGATCAAATAAAAATAAGAACGAAGTTACGAATGATAGTGGAACATCAATGACGTTCCAATACCCGGTTCTCAATTCAACGAATTACACGATTTGGGCAGTAAAGATTAAAGCGTTATTCAATGTCCATGGAATCTGGGAAGCAGTTGAACCAACAACGGATGCTGAAGTTGATCAAAAGAAAAACAACATGGCAATTGCAATGTTATACCAAGCAATTCCAGAAAATATGGTTTTGCAAATTGCAAGCCTTACTTCGGCAGAAGAAATTTCGGAAGCATTAAAGGTTCGACACGTGGGAGTTGAAAGGGTTAAGGAAGCACGCGTTCAGACACTCGAGTCAGAGTTTGAATCGTTAAAAATGGGTGCAAATGAACCACTAGATGTCTATGCGGGAAAGATTAGTGAGATTGTTTCACAAGCAAGCAATCTTGGACATACTTTGGATGAAAAAAGACAGGTTCGAAAACTTCTAGGATCGGTGCCAGAAAAGTTTATTCAAATAGTAGCGGCGATTGAGCAATTTGCGGATTTGAATAAGATGTCGTTTCAAGAAGCCGTGGGGAGATTAAAAGCTTTCGAAGAACGGACGAAAAAGGCAGTCAAAGAAGAAGACGGGTCCAGTAGCCTATTCTTCAGCAAAGTAGATGAAAAGGAGAAGACCAAGGAACACAAGTGTGAATATTGCGGTTGTGGAAATGCAAGCCAGAAAGACTTTGGACGTGGCCAAGGACGAGGTCGGGGGTCCGAGAGAAGTCAAGGCGATGGTCGAGCACAACGGGACAAGAGCAACGTGAAGTGTTTCAAATGCAATGAACTTGGGCATTTTAGCAATGAATGTCCAAAATGGGAAAATAAGAAAGATGAGTGATGAGTGCTCAAACACTCATCATTTTTGTTCAAATCTGAGCTGCAAAACATTTTAAAACACTCAAAAACACATCAAAATGCAGAAAATATCCAAGGATCGTGTTTTATATGTCTCAAATGCAAAATGTTTAAAAACAGATGAAAAACGAACAAAGTTCGCATAATTGGCAGTTTCAGTCCCCCAACTTTCAAAGATTGTCAAAATTAGTCCCTAGTCAAAATATTTCAAAGAAAAGTCAACTTAAGTCCTTGGAAAGTCAAAAATGTTCAATATTGATCCTTGGATAAAAGTTTTCATGAAATGGCAAAACAAGCCCCTCAACTTTACAAACTTGGCAATTTTGGTCCCTGGGGTTTCAAACTTTGGAAAATCACATTTTTTGTCCTTGGGTTATTCACAGATGGCAAGTTTGGTACTCATGGTTACTTTGGGAAATTTACATTTCAGGCCCCTTGAATTTCAGCATGTTACATTTATTACCCTTGGGCTTAAAATACCACATAACCGAACGGACTCTATTTTATTACTAGCCCAAAACACTAACCCATTCCAAACACCAAGCCCACCACCCTTATAACCCCTGGCCCAACAATCCTAGCCCATTTACCCTTTTCATAAAAATCCCTCCACCCCGTTTTATTACTCCCTTCCCCAGTCAAACACAGGTCAAACATTTCACCCTCCCCCTCCAACTTGGTACTTGATACTGTACATCTCCATTCCTCCACCTCAACCTCACCACTCCATGTTCCCCCAACTTCCACAAGCTCCAAATTTCATTAATTGCTTCTATAAAATCTTACTCAAAGATGACTTTGTAGCAGTCAAAGAAAAAAAGGCGCCAAAATTGGTTTAAAGGTCAAGATCATTCTTTTTCTAATCCAATGGCTGGGATTTGGTCAAGGGTGTTCAAGGAAGACTTTGGGACTGCCAATTCACAGAAAAAACCACACATGGACTCAAGAATGCATTATTGGCACTTTTAGTATATATAGGAGCTTATTGTAAGCCTATGATGGCAAGTAGTGGTAACTTAGTTAAATTAGTAAATTTACTTCTCAGTTGTAATCTACTTTTCAAGTTAATGAAAGTTTTCAAGTTTTAAATATCGTATTCCAAATTTTAGTTTCATTAGGTGTTTCTCAAAAGTCCATTAGTAAGCATAAGCTTTTGATAAGCTCTTATAAGCTCACCTATTAGCTCAAAATATAAAAAGAAAACAGAAAAAGACATAAACTCAGTACTAAAATGACAACAGGGTACCTAAGCATGAGAAAGTGGAATGCATTGGAAGTGGTCTAAAAGGATTGGCCAGAGGGACTTTTACTAGCTTGTTTTACAACAAGCTAGAGCTTGTAGCAGTTTCAAGGTTCCCTGGTTCAGCCAGGGGTTAAGGTTCCACATTTTTAGTTTTAACTTTTGATTTATAAGTATATTTTTGCATATGTTATCCTAGTTAGTTATTATAGTTAATTGTTGTTTGTTACTGTTTATTTGAGTCCATTTTAGCTTAGTATAAGCTCATTTGTCAGATTCATAATCTATTTCACCCATTTCCTTCATAAAATTTCCAAAATAGTTTTAAAAGAGGTGTTTGGTTTAAGCTCTTAACCTGTGCTCATGTTGTTTGTTGGTGGTAAATGTAGCCTAGTCAGTCTCCATTAGGTTCACTTAGGCTAGTAAAGGCATAAAATCCAATTCTCTTTTGTGAAAAAGTCAAAATCTCCTTTCAATCTAACCTATGGTTTCACTGTTAGGATTATTGATTGCATAATCATAGATTTTGGTTCATTAGTTGTTTATATTACTTAAATCAATTTCATTTTAGCTTGTAACAACATAAGTAATTATTTAGGACTCTTAGAATCTCATTTTAGTCAACCTTAGGTAAAAATTCAAAAAGTCAAAGTTTTCAGAAATTTTTTTTTGAATAAACTTTGGAATTTTCTCTAGGACTTATTATTGAGTTTCATGGTTTGTGCTTTTGGATATTAGATATTTGGCTGCTTGTCTTGCTATTAGTATTTTTTATAATTTTTGGCTAGCTTGTTTAATTGCTTAATTTGGCTTATCTTTGAGCCTCTTTTTCACAAGTTTGCCCTGTGCACAGGCTTTATAGCCATTTTCATAAGCTTGCAACTTGTTCTTTATTTGGCTTTAGCTTGTGCAAATTGGTTCTTTTAGAAGCCCTTCTGGCTAGTTTGCTTTATGTATGCTTGTTTTCCTGTCATCTGCTTATTTGGACTATTTATTATGCTTATCTTGTTTTCTTAAATCAACTCCCTACACTGAGTCATCAGTGTAGGTGAGCCATTTTCATTAAGCTCTCATAAGCTCATCACTGAGCTTTAGCTTGAGTACATTGGCTTTTTGAGAAGCTTATTAAGCCATCTTTAAGTTCCAGTGCTCATTTTTCTTTTTCAAGCTTATTTACCTAGGCTGCTAGTAGCTTCTAGTTTTGTCCATTTCTTTGTCTACACTGAGTAATCAGTATTCACAAGCATTTTCATAAGCTTGTCAAAAGCTCATTATTTGGTTATAACCCTTGAGTTTTAGCTTTTTGAAAAGCCCTCCATTCCAGCTATCTATTCCAGTCCTTGTTTTGAGCTTATCAGCTTATCTATTAAGCTTAATTTGCTTATAAACTTGACTGAAGGGGTGTTTGGATTGGCAGTGTTAGTGGATTTGCTTATTAGCTTATTTCAAGCTTATTAGTGAAATTCATTGTTCCATTTTGTTCATTTCTGTCCATAGTACTTATTTGCATCTTATTTTCCCTTTGGTCTCTTGTGTGAAGCTTATTTCAAGCTTATACTAGCTCAAAATCAAATCTGTGAGCCAAAAAGCTCACTGCCATAAGTCAATAAGCTCCACATTTCTTATTTTTCCCTTTTTAACTTTGTATTTTTGTTAAACTTTCATATTAGCAGTAGTTTATTAAGTCCATAAAAAGAAAAACACAAAAACATCATTTTAAAGCTAAGTGATAGCTTCTATTTAGGAGCTTAATTGCTTATTAGCTTATTTTCATTAAGGACATATAGTTTTTATAATTTTCATAGGTTCCTGTATTTATTTAATAATTATATAAAAAGTTTCAGATTTTT
>LBNU01022038.1:4841-32940 GCA_014162995.1 Artemisia annua | reverse complement strand
GAATTACAATTTACAACTAAGCACCTTGAAGTCAACGGATAGTAAAACAACCTTAAATATCATTAAAAATATCCTTAAAAACTCTGTCATCACCAGTTTGATTAATGTTTGATTTCTGACATTGCAACATGGATCTACCAACTCTTTCTGTTGTTCTAAAAGCAGCACTTAGCTCCAACCTTGATCAAAGAAAAGCTGCTGAAAAAACTCTTTATCATGTAATCTGTTAACTTAATCATTGACTAAATTTTATAACTGTGGCTATTTAGTTGATATTTACTATATTCTTTGTTCTTTTTGTTAGTATCAGTATAGTCCTCAGCATTTGTTGAGGCTGTTGCAGATCATTGTAGATGGAAACTGTGATATGGGTGTAAGGCAGGTTGCTAGTATTCATTTTAAGAATTTCATAGCCAAAAACTGGTCACCTTTTGATCCAGGTACATGTTTTTATTTGGTAGGAAATTCTTGATGCTAGGTACTGCGTAATGAGAGGGTCGGGTTGGTTAATGGGTCGATAATATTTGGTTAATGGGCCGAAACAAGTTGGCTAGGATTGGGTTGACCTGAAAAGTGCTTATATCCAAAGCAGACAAGCTGTTCAAAATAATAAGCCATCCCAGTGACAAGTTTCGGCAACTTTTGAATCATTTCCTTTTTTAGCTAAATATTTTTACTCTAACCCGTTTGACGAGTTAAATACAATATAACCAGAAACAACCAGTTGTTAGATAAATGGGTCAAAATTGTCATCTTTACTTACGACATATGTAGAATTGAAGATTTTATAACTAGGTTGCATACCATCACAAGAATTTCCATAATGCATTTGACTTACAAAGAATGAAGTTTTTTTTAACCTTTTAATGTTTATCTAACCTTCTATTTAACCATAGCCGAACAATCAAAGATTTTGCCAAGTGATAAAGACTTGGTGAGGCAAAACATTCTTGTTTTCGTAGCACAAGTTCCACCGTTATTAAGGTAATAGTAAATTCTTTCTACTTAGTTGCCTTTCACCATTCCTCCTTAATGGGCTTCCTATATACTGTTTATAGGGTACAATTAGGTGAGTGTCTCAAGACGATAATACATGCTGATTATCCGGAGCGATGGCCTAGTCTTTTGCACTGGGTCACACGTAACTTGCAAACCCAACAAGTCTACGGAGCTTTATATGTCCTCAGAGTCCTTTCGAGAAAATATGAGTAAGTCTTTACATTGTGATTTACGTATAAGCTATGGTATCACTTGTATAAATACTTATTTCCCATTTACAGATTTAAATCAGATGAGGAAAGGACACCTGTTCATCACATAGTCGAACAAACGTTTCCTTCTTTGCAAAATATATTCAGCAAGCTTGTTCAGATTGAAAATCCACGAATAGAAGTGGCGGATTTGATTAAACTCATTTGCAAAATTTTCTGGTCTTTGGTTTATGTAAGAGTTATATACTTATATGCTTATTTTTGAACTAAACTTTTTGTTGCTATTTTAAGTGATACTTAATGAAACCGAGTGTATTACTGTCGTTATGCAGCTGGAGATACCAAAGAAATTATTTGACCTGAATGTATTCAATGATTGGATGGTACTTTTCCTAATTATATTGGAGCGACCCGTTCAAATAGAAGGTCAACCTGTTGACCTAGAGCTTCGTAAGTCATGGGGATGGTGGAAGGTTAAAAGGTGGACAGTTCATATACTCAATCGTCTATACACTCGGTGAGCCATGGTCTAAGAATCTTTCAAGCATTTTATTTTTTGAAACTGCTTGACATCTAAAATCTTTTTGTTCCTTAGGTTTGGAGATACAAAATTGCAAAACCCCGAAAATCGAGCTTTTGCACACAATTTTATAACAAATTATGCTGGAAAGATTTTAGAATGTCATATAAATTTGTTGAACGTGATTCGGGTTGGTGGTTATTTACCTGACAGAGTTACTAACCTTATTTTGCAATATTTGAGCACTAGGTACTTTTAGATTGCATTAAATTCATTTTTTTTTTCTTCCAATATTTAAAATGCTGCATTCTATGTCAAATTTTCTTTATTACATTTCTGCAGTATTTCAAAGACTGCTATGTACAATCTGCTTCAACCAAGACTAGATGTTGTTCTTTTTGAAATAATCTTTCCGTTAATGTGCTTCAATGAAAATGATCAAAAGCTTTGGGAGGAAGATCCACAAGAATACATCAGAAAGGGTTATGGTTAGTCTTTCAATAGAGGTGCAAAAATGAGGGGTCGGATAACGGGTGAAAATGAGTTTTTTTTTTTTTTTTTTTTTTTTTTTTTTTTTTTTTTTTTTTTTTTTTTTTTTTTTTTTATTATTATTATTATTATTATTATTATTATTATTATGGTCAGGTGGGGTTGACCTCAAACACTTTTTGACTAAACTGTTAGTTTTTGGTATAAATAGTTTGTGTGTCAAATATGATCAATAGGATATACCAATTAAAATTGATCTAACTTTTTGAATAAAGTATGCATTAGAAATACTTTTTGGACTTTAAAAGTTTTTTTTTTTCAAACGTTCTTATTTTGCTACAGATATCATTGAAGACCTCTACAGTCCTAGAACTGCAGCAATGGACTTTGTTAGTGAGTTAGTAAGACGGCGTGGAAAAGAGAACCTTCAAAAGTTCATATTATATATAGTCGAGATATTTAAGAGGTAATTCATCTTCAATGACGTCCAAAAACCGTCAAAAAGTCTGAAAAGGGTCTTATTAGTTTATCTCTCCATTGATCAGATATGAAGAGGCACCATCTGAGTTAAAGCCTTACCGACAAAAGGATGGGGCCCTACTTGCTATCGGGGCCCTATGTGATAAACTGAGACAAACCGAACCATATAAATCTGACCTAGAACGTATGTTGGTGCAACATGTTTTTCCAGAGTTTAGTAGTCCTTTAGGTCATCTTAGAGCAAAGGTAGCACTCTTTTTTTTCCCCCTCTAACGGTACACATATTCTAAATAGGGCAGTCTTTTCCAATTTTAGGCTGCATGGGTTGCCGGACAGTATGCCGAAATAAATTTCTCTGACGCAAATAATTTCCGCAAAGCACTACAAAGTGTTATCGCTGGGATACGTGACCCTGAGCTTCCTGTTCGTGTTGATTCGGTTTTTGCATTGCGTGCTTTTGTAGAAGCTTGTAATGTTCTAAGTGAAATCCGACAAATACTTCCACAACTACTTGATGGTATGCATCTCGAGAAAGGGCATGTTGGTATTATATCAATTAATGTCACATCACCTTGATAATATTTTTTAAAAAAAATGCAGAATATTTCAAGCTTATGAATGAAGTTGAAAATGAGGATCTGGTATTCACTCTCGAGACTATTGTCGAAAAATTTGGAGAGGAGATGGCACCTTATGCTATTGGCTTATGCCAAAGGCTGGTAAGAGTTGGATATAAAAATTAAACAATGTTTACTAACCTAATTATTATTAGTATTGTTTATATATTTTGGTTCCTGTTTTATATAGGGTGATGCATTCTGGAAGTGTATGAACACGGGTGCAGCCGATGATGAACCTGATGCTATGGCAGCAGTTGGTTGTTTACGTGTCATTAGTACAATTCTTAAATCAGTGAGCAAACTTCCTCACCTTTTTGCTCACATTGAGCCAACAGTTCTTCCAATAATGAGACGGATGCTTACCATTGAGGGACAAGGTATCATCTTATCATAGTATTTTTTATTGTCCAAAGGTTTTACATTATGGTATCACCTAATTTCATATCTAATTTTTTTGCAGAGGTATTTGAAGAAGTTTTGGAAATTGCGTCATACATGACGTTTTTATCACCATCGATATCCATGGAGATGTGGAGCCTTTGGCCATTGCTAATGCAAGCTCTGGCTGATTGGGCTATTGGTTTCTTTCCAAGTATGCTCATTTTACGCCTCTTTTAAAACATCAGGCGCACTTTATTGTTCTTATAATAGGTTATTGACAAATACCTATCTTGGGGGCCTATTACTTACCGTCATAACTTGAGATTGTGATTGGCTGTTAATCGTTGTGTGTCTGAGCTTAAGGCAATAACAGGAACATTGATTTTAAAATTATTAATTGCATATGATTGCAATACATTCTTTAACTTGTGATTCAAACTATTAAACCTAAANTATCTTCTTTAATTCTTTTGGATTTGTCACTTTGTAGATATTCTCGTCCCAGTGGACAATTATATATCCAGAAGTACGGTACATTATCTTACTTGCAAAGAGCCAGACTACCAACAAAGTTTGTGGAATATTCTTTCTAATGTATGTCACAATATTGATTCAGACTCTTGATTTTTTTTTTTAGCAAAGTCAGACAGTTGCTAACAAATATCATTTGCTGTTTAATTGAGTATTTTTCTGTGTTAGATAATGAACGATAGAAATCTGGATGACAATGACGTTGAACCAGCACCTAAGCTCATTGAAGTGGTGTTCCTTAACTGCAAGGGCCAGGTGGACCATTGGGTTGAACCATATGTTAGACTCACTGTCGAGAGGTTACGCAGAGCTGAAAGACCATTCTTGAAATGCCTTCTGATACAAGTTGTAAGTAACATCAAATTTATATGTTCTTAGAGTTATCTGCAAAATTCACCAACGTACTTTTTTATTTGTCTCGTATTATTGTACTTTTTTATGCAAATATCTATAAAAAGAATGCTGATCTTTTATGCAAATAACCATGTTTTTATAAGCAAAGTTATCATGATTTTGCAGATTGCTGATGCATTTTACTACAATGCATTTTTGACTCTCAACATATTAAAAAAAATTGGTGTGGCTTCGGAAATCTTTGACATCTGGTTTCAAATGCTACAACAAACTAAAAAGAGTGGAATTCGGGTTCATTTCAAGAGGTAATTTATCGTCTTTTAGATTGTGAGTGCAGTCTACGAATGTTTTGTGCTTAATGAAACGTAGCATGTTTTTCATATTTTATGGTGTAACAGGGAACATGATAAGAAAGTTTGTTGCTTGGGGCTGACGTCTCTGCTTCCACTTTCTGCGGACCAGTTACCAGAAGAAGTCTTAGACCGTGTTTTCAAGGCAAACCTTGAGCTTCTTGTTGCCTACAAGGATCAAGTAGCAGGTTTGTACACGTGTGCGTACACATACACACCAACTCTGTGGTTATATCTTATCTTCATTATGTTTTACATGTGCAGAAGCTGAAAAGGAAGAACCAAAAGATGATGATGACATGGACAATGATGACGACAGTGATGATAATGATGGTGATATGGGAGATGATGCAGAGGATGCTGAGGAAGGTGACAGTTTAAGACTTCAGAAATTGGCTGCACAGGTTTGATTGACACAGTTTGACTTTGTCAAATATCTAAAATATTTACTATATGATAGTGAAAGAATTGGTTTGATAAATTCACCTCCACTCCTCCAGGATAAGGCATTCCATTCAGTTGATGACTCGGATGATGACTACAGTGAAGATGACGAGTTGCAATCGCCTATTGATGAGGTGGATCCATTTGTTTTCTTTGTTAACACTATAAAAGGTAAACCTTTGATTTTCGAGCAATTTGTTTGTTTAAAACTTTTGTTCATGATTTATTTAGTATAGCTTGTCTGACCATAACCTTTTTCTTACTCTGAATTTATGAACTTGCAGTTTTGCAAGCATCAGATCAAATGAGATTTCAAAACCTCACAGTTGGACTTGACAACCATTACAAGACACTTGCTAGCACTGTCGCTCAGCATGCTGAACAAAGAAGAAGAGATGCTGAGAACGAGAAGGTGACGGTTGCAGCTGCTGCCTTTTGACTTTTTTTATATACTGTAAAAAAATTTATTTCGATTTTTGGCAATTCTATTCTTTTGACGAAAATGACTAACCTCTGATTATATTTTCTATTTGATGGTGAAAACATAATTTTGAAGATTTCTAAATATAGAAAGATGGTCAAAACATAAAACAAGGTACACCCCAAAATCACAGAAAAAATAGGGAACAATTTCAGGTAATGATATATAAGAAACAAACCAAAGAAACATGTCAAACATAAACCGAATTAATTAAAAAAAAGAAAGAACGGTAACCGGTCAGCACTGGCGGGGACGCGGGTAAGAACAAGTAATGCGGTTGTTTAAAAGGGCTTCCGATGCGCTAAAAGATGCAAGCAGTCTTTTCGTCGCAAACCTGACTACACCTCGGTCAGCGTCTCGGAATCCTGATATTGAATCGGCTGTCATAAAAGCCACCAATCATGATAACACCCGCATTGATTACAGCAGTGCCCAACGCATATTTGCATGGATACGTGTTTCCAGCCACTATACCCGTCCAGTATTGTCGGCCATTTCCACCCGAATGGAAAAGACCCGCAGTTGGACGGTGGCCTTAAAAGGCCTCATGCTTTTGCATGGTGTCTTTAGTTGCAAAGTCCCTGCTGTTCAAAGAATCGGTCGGTTACCGTTTGATCTATCCAATTTTAAAGACCGGAAACCTAATTTAAAACATCATGAAGCATTCATTCGTG
Organism: Artemisia annua; assembly: GCA_014162995.1. NCBI lineage: Eukaryota > Viridiplantae > Streptophyta > Magnoliopsida > Asterales > Asteraceae > Artemisia > Artemisia annua. Next base: position 26,405 of record LBNU01022038.1, on the reverse strand, counting down.
CTTATTACACGTATCTTCAAAAAAAGGCATTGTTCATGTCGCAACATGCGCAAGAACAAAAAGCAGGAAGTTTGAGGAAAGGGATGAAAAACAAGCCGAAAGAATCATCTATGATGCAAGATCTTGTTTGGTTACAAAATCTTCAAGGTTTGCTCGATGTGTTGCTCAAGATTAAACCGCAAAAAGAGAAGATGATGAATGTTTTAATTCTTGAAGCGATGGATTGCATTGTGGTCGAGATTTTTGATATTTATAGCCGAATTTGTAACGCAATTGCTGCAGTTCTTGTGAGGATATACTCGGTTGGAAAAACTGAAGCTGCAATGGCATTTTCAGTTCTGCAAAAAGCAGCAGTTCAAGCTAAGGATTTGACTCAATACATCAACTTTTGCAAGGATTTTGGGGTTATTAAAGCGTCAGAAAGCCCCAGAATTGTCCACATTCGTGATGAGGATATTGGAGCACTTAAGCATATAATCGAAACGGCTTCAAGTAAACGAAAAAATGAAGACTTGATTCCAAAACCAGAGAACAACATCGTTTAAGTCTCTGAACTGATTACTTCCTGACATCATGAAAGATATATCTCAACCCCGTGATTGTTGATTGATGTAATATCAGAATACAATTCATTGTACTCGTATTATCTACAACCTATGCCAATGATAGATATGTTTAACTAAATAGCAACTCACAGCAACCAAAAACCATAAATAATTCAGTTTTAATGAGAAAAGCGAAACAACTTGCAACAGGCGATCAAAAGGAGATCAGATCAAAGGTTAACAAAGAAATGAGATAACATTAAAAACTACCAGATTAATGAAAAACTGAGTTCATAATTCTACAGTTAAATTTGCAAAGGCAGTGCCTTTTATAGCATGAAAGGAAACAAATATGATCAACATTCCGGTAACCCCTAAAATGTCTAAAGCTCGAAAAAAAGGCATCAAGTAAACCTCTAAATATGGCCACAGACATATATACAATTTAATACGGACGAGATACCGGTCCTTCATTTAGTTGAATCATCTACCTGATGGTGACAAATTTGTTGGTACCATGTTTCGCCCAATAAGTTCTCAAATCAATTGCATTAGCAAAGTTGTAACCTTCCGATGCCAGCTTCTCTAGAACCTTCTTGAACGCACCTTGACTCATCTTCCGCCCTGCAATCCTTGCACCACGACGTTTGGTACTCATTGGAAGCGGATACATTGATATCGTGGTAGTGCAACATGCTGATTGCCAACCACCTGCCCCCCATCGGTAACACTGCTGAGGACTTCCAGTACACGAACAAACGGGTATTGGAATGCCAGAAATGTCCATATCAATCCCATTTATGACCATATCAACATTCTTTTTAACCGTTTTTGCACGGTGTCCAGGGGGTTTCCCATTCACCTTTGGTGTTAAAGAACCTTTCTTTGGTCTCTTTGTTCTTGGGGTTTTAGGGGCACTCGTGGATCCTCGCTTCTTAATAGAACTACCACCTTCACCACCATTTCCGCTCCCACCACCACTATCATCTCCAACTGCATTGTCTTCCTCAAGCATATTCATCACATGATCTTTTGACATATCAAGTGCTGGCACAAGGTGCATGTCATGTGAAGACATAGTATTTGAAAGAGCTGAATAACTAGGGTTTCCAGGTTGCATATGATGGAATCGTTCTCTTTGTATCCAACCATCTCTCATATAGTTCATGTGCCCAGTTGGTTCAGATACCATACGAGTGTGTGGGTGATGGTAAGTTGCTCCATTCGGGTTAAGCAAAAGCGGATTTTCACGAGAAGAAAAATAAGGTTTTGTGTCTCTGTGATCACCCATTGGAGACATCAATTGCAACCCAAGATGTTCCTTAAATGGCTCATAATAGCCCCAATTCCGCAATCCATCGTCATCCATTACAGCTACAAATTACATATAAAGATCATATTTTTAGTCTTTTGCAAGATAACCAACAATGTCATTATACCCAAAACCCGAATACCATATTCACATAGAGATTAAGCAACACATAACCAAATCAGTCACAATCCAAACGACTTCCCCAAGATTGCACATAAGGACAACATCTTTTCAGAACCACTTTAACAAAAGCTAAAATCTTTAGCCTTTTGCAAGATAACTAATAATGCCATTGTACCCGAAACCCCGACATCAAATTCACTTTAGGATTAATCCACAAGGAGCTAAATTAATTACAATCCAAACATTTACCCCGAAATGAACATAAAAGTAACATCTTTTTATAGCCAATTTTAAACATAAATACCGGATTCTTAGCCTTACGCAAATTAGCTAACAATGCCATTATACCCGAAACCCGAACATCAAATTCACTTCAAGATTAAGCTACATAACACTAAATTAGCCACAATCCAAACAAATTCCCCAAAATTGAACACAAAACCCAAACATCAAATTCAAATAAAGATTATGAAATGATAAAAAAAAATCACATTATTTTAGATCCAATTTCAGCATGCATCACAATCATTTCTAAGATCCAATTAATTGAATGCAGCACAATTAAACAAACCCCAAATCACAAAACACCTAAAAAATCAAATCTTGTAGCCTTCCAAACCTAGATCTGACCTAAAAAGTAACAAAACAAACAGATCCATAACTCAAATCAAAACCCCATCAACAAATCCACACAAAAATGCTAAAAGGAACATGCAAGAATATTATACAATCATTTCTAAGCAAACCCTTTTCATTTCATAACAAAAAGCACAGATCTTGATACAAAAACCTACATTTTTAAGCTGTAAAAACCATAGATTCAATTAAAAATGAGAAAAAGAATATTGCAAAGTAATAAAAAATAAATTTTATAAAAACCCTTTTAATTTCAGATCAAAATAATGAGTAAAGCATAGATCTTGATTAAAAAAAGATGTGTTTTTAAGCAGTAAAAAATAAATTTAAAGAAATTAAGAAATGAGAGAGGGTTTGTTTATATTTAGGAGGGGAGAGAGAGAACTTACTTGTGTGGGTATTTTAGGGTTTTTGGAAGAGAGAGGAGAGAGAATTGTGATTTGAGTTTCTATCTATAAAACTATTTTTCTTTCTTTCTTTCTTTCTTTGCTTAGAATTGGAGTTGGTGTTGGATCTAATTTCAGATTGTTATTTTTTTTGTTATTTTTTTTTTGTTATTTGGGTCTCCCTATTTTTGGCTACTCAATACATAGATTAGCTTGATTTAATCAACCAAGAATGAGATAATTTTAGAAATGAGACAGAAATAGTAGATATGTTATACGGTTAATATATCAACAAATGGATATGGATAAAAAGAATGTCAAAACACATAGATCATGGTTTTCGACTTTTAGCCGACCAGACCTACCGTCATACAGACTCAAATCAATTATTAAAATATTACATTTTAAGAGGTTGTCGTGACCACTTCAGTGCTGTTTGCACCTAATGTCAATATCGATTCACTTATGTGATTTTAGATGACTTGACATGCTTTGTCAATTTTCGATAAAGGTTATCAGATATATAATAACCATTTTAGTCAAAGTATATATAATAACTTGAAGATTTTCGTAAAATGTTTAATTATTAAAATGGTTCATCGGATAAACTTAAGTGTCTATTTTATGACAAATAAGTTTTTATATTACACTTTATTTGATAAACTATATTATTTGTTTCATTAAATATAAAAAAGGTAAATAAATTTTTTGATAAAATTATTGAACCACTTTATGGAGAGACAAAACAAAAAGATATGTTAAAAATAGGATGGGTCGTTAACTTAGAAAGAAATCTTAGCATTTTCTAAATGAAAAGTTATAAAGTGATACATGTCTAGACACCGACCCAACATCATATACGGTGAAAGCTTGAAAAACAAAATAGCAAGGCCATCTTTATACGGGATGGCAAGGTCACAGGTCACGACTCTTTCATCATACACATCAGCTCCACGTTAGCTTTCTCTCTTCTCTCACTTCCTTCACCTTACTTCACCTTTTTGTGGGCAAAGCAAACCCATCTTCATCTTAATTTTTTTTATTTTATTTTTTATTATTATTATTTTCTTAATACTTACACAATTGAAAACATAAACGTAAAAATATAAAACCGTAAACGTTCAAATTTAAAAACACAACGTACGAAATGAAAACGTTACATAAACTTCAAATAAACGTTACATAAACTTCTTGGAATTAAAACATTACATAAAGATAAAATTAAACATTACATAAACATAAACTTAAATTTTATAGATAATCCGGGCGTTCCCAAGTTTCAGAGTTGTCTGAGCGGTAGCCATCGTCATACGTAGAGTAGTTCGCGAAGTTCTCTTCTTTTAACTGTGCTTCCAACCTGCTAAGCTCCCGCTCCTTACTTTCGTTCCAGCCCGCATCTTCTTCATAACCTAACCAAAATTGATCCAGATGAGGTTGATGTTGTTGTTGCTCAAAATCTTGGTGCATTGGCAGAAGTTGATGCACCTTGCACAAATTGTTGGTTCTGTTGTGTTACAGAACCAGCTTCCACATTTTCCTCAAAACTCTAACGGATCTTGTTGGAGATTTGGGCCTGTATCTGATTCACACAATCCCACAACGTCTCAGTAATGGCAGCGTCTTTGCGATATTCATCGTAAAAAACTGGTTGATCACAGCTTTCCTCTCTTCAGAGATGTCTTTGCACTCTGTGTATCATTCTCTCAATCGTTTTTTGAGTAAGCTCAAACTTCTTAATAACTTCGACAATAGCCTCTTGTCAATCTGCGTCGTCTTTGTCGACTTGTTTTTTGATATACTTTTGAAGTTTTTCGACGGTATGAGTGAGTTTACAAGCCATATTAGAAGTTTTGATGATTTCTTTGTGTTTTGGTGAAGTTGTGGTTTAAAAAGTATGAATTTAGTGGGTATTAATATATATATTAAATAGAAACAAAAACGACGTCACTCCACTATTCCACCTCCAATTGTGGGCTTTCCGCCGTTTTTTGGGCTCCCGGTTGTTGGCCCGCTCCAATTGTTGTCCTGATCCAACATTTGCTGCGTTTTTTCTTTGCTATAATAGTGTTTTACTAGACAGATCCAGAACATTCGTCAGAGGCAGTGTTTGTAATTTTTTTTTGGTCTACGATGCTGACGCCTGTATCTTGGCGGGGTAGCCACCGTGAGTTTGTGGTTGCAGCCATGACGGGACGTTGGTGCCATTTGACGACCACCGGTTTTGGTTTATGATGCTTTTATCAGGTCCCGTATCTTCGCGGGATAGCCACATAGACTTTGTGGTTGCAGCCACCATTTGTGTTTGGTGCTGCTTAAACCATGATTTCGCAATTTGTCGCCGTTGGTAAGTTATTTTTATTTGATTTTTAGGTTTGGGATTTTGATTATTATCACACCTTATCGGCTTTTTTGATTTTGCTTATGGCTTAGGGTGGTTTTATTGTTTTGTTAGGGGCATGTTTGAATGAACTTATTATCCCGACTTATTAGCTTATTTGATTTCCTTATACTTTGGTGGTTTTGTTCGGGGTGTATTCATGCTGGTGAAATTTAGGTATTTGGTAAAGAGAATGTTGTTTTGACTGACTTTGTTATATCGTACATTGGAGTTTGCTTTCTGTTCTCCAGTTTTTAGTTAGCCCGCCCTTTGTTGGTTATAATAGGCTACGATGAATTTGTGGGTTCGATTAAAGCCGTGAATCTCTGTCTCTTGCCAGGGCAAACTATTAGGTTTGCACCCATGGTGGATGTATCCACTTTTCTCGATTACTAATCAATCTGAGTCAAATGATATTGGTTATTGGAGGTCTCAACCGTAACTTGGCACAGCAATAACCGGATGGCGTGAAAGCATACTTGCTATCATGCAACCGCGTTTTTTTTGCAGCCATAGCGGAATTCTGACCTTTTTGACCATTTTCCACTCACAAATCTGAGCCTAATCATCTGTTGGCAGCCGTGTTTTTTTAGGCGTTTTATTTTCTGCCTGCTGCAAGTATGCAATTGTTACGGGTGTTGGGTATAAAACTTATTGTTCATCGTTATAAACATTACCATTTGTCAAGAATTTGCTTATTGCGCTTTCAATCATTTTTCATGCGATTAGAATGATGATGCTATCGATTGTAAAAAGGCTGTAATGAGTATCAACGGCTTTGATAAAGCTCAGATTCTCCGCATCTTGGCGAGGTAACCACTTCATTTTGCGTTGCAGCCATGGCCTATGTTTCGTGATACTATTTGATGACCGTGTGTATATATAAACTATGCTAGCTTTCACTAACGTATATGCTCACGAGGCAATGATGCGTCTATGGGTGGGGAGGACTAATGATGAGGTCGTTTGCATTTTGGCATGGCAACTTACTAAAGTTGCAGCCATGGCAGATGTATTCTTTCTACCTCATCGTTTCGCTCCGCTGTTGTAATGAACAGCAGATTTGACTACAGTTGTGATCGTCCACAGCTTTGCGGGGCAAATCACTTGATTTGCAGCCATCACGGATGTTTAAGCTTTTTTTGATTCACACCCTGTCTGAGCCTCATAAACACTTTTGTCTGATTTTGTATCCCAACATCATTTTGGTACCAATTAGAAGATGAATGGTATGATTAATGTTGTAATTTAATCTTGGGGTTATTTGTACGTCCATGTTCCTCGCAGCAATCCGGTTTCACATGTCAGAGGTGAGTTACACCGTCATTGTTATTATACCTTGCAACTATTGTTTTTTCATCCAATTTTATTCTCCAACTTATACCTTACACATGGTTCGGATCGTGTTTAATGTCGTTGCAGGTAAGCACTCTTCAGCTACCACTGAGCATCGCCAACCAATGACACAAGGGCAACGACGTAGCCGTGCTAGACAAGGTCCAACAAACGATTAATAAATATACAAACTGATCGCTCTGGGACTTCAGGTACTATTGATCAAAGGTTTGTTGTAATGCAATTTATCTGTTATGTGTGTCATTTTTTTTATCTAGGACCAGTGACTTCTACGTTCTTTTATTTTCAGCTGTGCGAAGACTATATATTCAACACGATGTTTTTCGCTTTTGTAGACCAGGTAAATATTATATCATAAATATGTTTGTTTATGGATTATTTCATAATTTAAAAGTCATTTTACATGTAAATATTATCGATTAGAACCCTAATCCTCGGGAAACTACTCGCCATATTCTGCTGACAAGGAAAGAAGCCTAAAAAGAGGTATCTAATACCCTAAGGCCTAAAATGCTACCGAACACTTTGGAACTGCAACAACAGGTAAATTTTTATGACTTTAGCTGTTAGAATTGAAGTTTGTTCACATGGATTAGGTGCTGAATGGTTACAACCAGCATGTTTACCCAAAGTGTACCACACATACCCCAACTTTATCGTTTATCATTTGCATTTACTGTGTGAAGAAAATTTTCAATTGGCAGATGCAAGACTTAAGTCAGCGACATCAATCTGAGGTTTAGGAAAATGTTCATTTCTTTCACCAGATGAGAATACAAGCTTCATTAGGTATGTTCTCAACTTCATAGTTTAAATGTGTATTACGGCTGCACTGTGTGTCGGATAGGAAGCTGGCTTTTGGGCCCCTAAAACGGATGCCTAATTGATGAGTGCGCAAACACTCATCATTTTTGGTCAAATCTGAAACGCAAAACATCTGAAAACACACAAAAACGCATCAAAATGTAGAAAATACCCAAGGATCGTGTTTTGTGTGTCTCAAATGCAAAATGTTTAAAAACAAATGAAAAACGAGCAAAGTTTGCAGATTTGGCAGTTTCAGTCCCCCAACTTTCAAAGATTGGCAAAAATAGTCCCTAGAGTTTAAAAATGTAGAGTTTTATCATTTAAGGTCCTTGAAATGTTTTAAGATGTCAAAAGTGGTCCTTGAGTAAAATTTTGGGCAAATGGCAAAGCAAGTCCCTGAACTTTTGGAAATTGTCAAAATTGGTCCTTGGGTATTTAAAAATGCAAAAATGGAATTTTGGTCCTTGTTCTATTGGAGTTTGGCAAGATTGTTCCTCATGAGTACTTTGGAAAAATTACATATTCAGTCCCTCATGTTTGGTAAAAATACAAAAATGGTCCTTGTGTTATTACCAAACCAAACGGACACCTTTGTAAATTCATAAACNTTAAAAGATGAATGATATGATTAATGTTGTAATTTAATATTGGGGTTATTTGTACGTCCATGTTTCTCGCAGCAATCCTGTTTCACATGTCAGAGGTGAGTTACACCGGCATTGTTATTATACCTTGCAACTATTGTTTTTTCATCCAATTTTATTCTCCAACTTATACCTTACACATGGTTCGGATCGTGTTTAATGTCGTTGCAGGTAAGCACTCTTCAGCTACCACTGAGCATCGACCAATGACACAAGGGCAACGACGTAGCCGTGCTAGACAAGGTCCAACAAACGATTAATAAATAGACAAATTGATCGCTCTGGGACTTCAGGTACTATTGATCAAAGGTTTGTTGTAATGCAATTTATCTGTTATGTGTGTCATTTTTTTATCTAGGACCAGTGACTTCTACGTTCTTTTATTTTCAGCTGTGCAAAGACCATATATTCAACACGATGTTTTTCGCTTTTGTAGACCAGGTAAATATTATATCATAAATATGTTTGTTTATGGATTATTTCATAATTTAAAAGTCATTTTACATGTAAATATTATCGATTAGAACCCTGATCCTCGGGAAACTACTCGCCATATTCTGCTGACAAGGAAAGAAGCCTAAAAAGAGGTATCTAATACCCTAAGGCCTAAAATGCTACCGAACACTTTGGAACTGCAACAACAGGTAAATTTTTATGACTTTAGCTGTTAGAATTGAAGTTTGTTCACATGGATTAGGTGCTGAATGGTTACAACCAGCATGTTTACCCAAAGTGTACCACACATACCCCAACTTTATCGTTTATCATTTGCATTTACTGTGTGAAGAAAATTTTCAATTGGCAGATGCAAGAATTAAGTCAGCGACATCAATCTGAGGTTTAGGAAAATGTTCATTTCTTTCACCAGATGAGAATACAAGCTTCATTAGGTATGTTCTCAACTTCATAGTTTAAATGTGTATTACGGCTGCACTGTGTGTCGGATAGGAAGCTGGCTTTTGGGCCCCTAAAACAGATGCCTAATGTATGCCTAAACTTGCAAGATGGCATTTCTAAATCAGTTTTGCTTATTCATTGTTGAAATATGTGGTTGATTGATTTACAGGTTATAAGCAACAGAGCTGAAAAGATATGCAACTCATGAAGACATGAATGGCTCGCATCTTACGCTTTTTATCACAGGTACATAACCATTTGACCACCTCTATTTTAAGTGTTGCTTTTTTATGTTGGTTTCTTCAGCCATAAGTGTAAGTAGTGTTCACGGGTGATGCACTGGTGAATGTCTATCTTTATCGAATTCTGTACAAACCCAATTTGTATGTGCGTGCCTATCTTATTTGTGTTCAAATGCATTGTCATAATTGCATATCCTTGAAGTAAATGTTTTAGACACCATAATAGTCCAAGCGGCTGAGACAGTGACAATTTCAGTATAATAGATTGTTAATGCATCCCAATTTATATGATGCATCTCTCATGCTGATAACCCTTGGTATCTTTTGTAGTTTGTTGCTGTTTGTGGCAAGTTTTTTGAGGGCACAGCAGACCAGATGTACCAGTCTTTGTGTGTGACTTTGGCTTCTTTGCCAAAACCAAATCAAGTTTACTGTGGCCATGAGGTAAATTTATTATGGTACATAAATTTGAATCCGCTTATAAGAAATATCCTTTTCGTGGTTGTTAGCAATAGGCCATAGGCATTCAATAATATGTCAAATATTCTCCTGTTTCTTCCTTGAGTCTTTACTTGGAAATGTTAACAATTATCTAATCTTAATGAACCATTACGATTCATTGCCCTGGTTCTTGCATTCTCTGGTTGTTTTTCTTTCATGTAATTTTGTGTTCACATCAAATTTTACAATCTGGCTGCCTTCTCAGTGGTTTTAGTATGCCTAAATAATATCCATTTTCTATTCATTCTTTTACTTCCAACCTCATGACTGTGATTTTTTTTCCACTTCCGTATACAGTGAAGAATTTGCAGTTTGCTCAAACAGTTGAACCAGACAATGCTAAGATATCTCGGAAGTTATCATGGGCTCAGCAGCAGAGGCACTCACGACTGCCAACTATTCCATCTACCATCAAAACAGAATTAGAGATTAAGAGCTAAGTACTAATCTAGTACAAAATATTTTTTTTGGTCCCCAACATGGTCACTTTTAAACTAAATTCCCTAAATGGTCATGCGCGACTACTCAACTCCGCAACCCCTCTCAAAACGCGACACGTGTCCTTATTATGGGGCCCACATCAACTTCCAAATTTACTCAACCGGCGGTTACTCAACCAACGGTGATTTGACAAGGCAACTTTATTGGAAAGGTAATACTTTTTTGATTTCTTTTGTTTTTTTTATATGATTTGGTACTTTTTTTATTATTATTATTATGTTTATGTATTTGGATTCAAACAAAACACAACATCAGTAATCATACTCGACCGTTATGATTCCGGTACGTTTTTTTTCCGATTGACACTATCAGTTAATGCTTAATTTTTCCAATTGACACTTAAGTTAATGCTTAATTTTTTTCGGTTTTTGTTTTCCGATTGGTACTTATAAGTTTGTTATATAGATCTACTCGACCATTATAGCTTTCATAAATAAATATGTTATCCATTAATACTTGTTAGTTTTAAAAATTAATTGTGATAATTAATAAGTGTTAGGATACTCGACCATAAGCCGCTACTCGACCAAGATCTACTCGACCGTTATAGCTTTTATAAATTAAATATGCATTTAAATTTGCATCAACTACATCCCATATGTTGGTGGAAATTTAAATGTTATCAATTAATAATTGTTAGTTTTAAAAATTAATTGTGATAATTAATAAGTGTTAGGATACTCGACCATAATTCGCTACTCGACCAAGATCTACTCGACCGTTATAGCTTTCATAAATTAAATGTACTTTTTAAAAAAGTAAAAGTACTTTTTAGAGAATATAGACAAAAGATTTTGTTCTTTCCCAAAGTGTTGCTTTTTTGGTTCCCTATGTACTTTTTCACGTGAATCAATGTAAGTCGAGTAGCCGCCGGTTGAGTAGCACAAATGTTGAGTAAGTTTGGTAGTTATGTGGGCCCATTCAAAGTAACTAACTGTACTTGGTTAAGGACACGTGTCGCGTTTTGGGAGGGGTTGCGGAGTTGAGTAGTCGCGCATGACCATTTAGGGAATTTAGTTTAAAAGTGACCATGGTGGAGACAAAAAAAAATATTTTGTACTAGATTAGTACTTAAATAGTTTATATTAGAAAAACAAGAATATAAGTCTAGTGAGAAAACAATATTTTTTAATTTATGTTATTTTATTATTATTATTATTATTATTATTATTATTATTATTATTATTATTATTATTATTATTATTATTATTATTTTGAACTTAGAAAAAACAAGATTATATCTCTAGTGAAAAAACAAGATTATCCATATGAAATAAAGGGGAATCGTTTTTCATGCCCTACAAGTGACAAAACCTTAATAGACAGTTGATGTTGCATGTGATCAATTTATATCGGAATAATTAAAGTTAAGCTTCTCTATGAAGTTATACGAAGTTCCCTTTGTCCACCATGAAGTTTATTACGTAAGATAAAACCGGTTTAAAAGGTTTTCTAACGTTAATAATACATAGTACGCTGCGTGAGCTCAACCACATTTGAACTTGTGATTTTACGTATTCGTAAGCTGATATCCAAAAAATTATTCGTTTATCTAATAGATCTTTCCATTGTAAGACTTTTTTGCTATAGTACTTATGAACTATCACTCATCGACCGGATGAATCGATCTGTTCAATATCATAGTGTTCTTGTAACGTTAGAAACCGGTAACACTGCTATCTAACTCGGTTATCCTGATTAAAAGACGATGCAAATCTACAGTGATATGTTGTTAGCATTTATGTCTCTATGCTCATTTAGTCTTGAAACACATCAAAACCTTACGCCAAACATATCTCAAGTTGTCAACTACATATTCTTTTCCCGCCTAACTATAAAGTGAAATATAAACTTTTACACGATCTCTTACACCACACTTTCTCTTGCACCATCTTCTTCAATACACTAATGATGTCGGAAATTGTCAATCATTTTCAACTAACACAAAAAAAAAAAGTATTCGTTGTCTGCCGCTTTGTGTGGGCCGGGTACTTCTTTTTTTGAACGGCATTGATATTAGAAGACTAGCCAGAAGCTACTAAAAATTTACATAGGCGAGGATAAAGCGTTACAATGATTATCAAATCACTTTATCTAATTTAATGAAAAGATTTTATCTCTAGTGGAGATCCAAGAATATGATAGAAGCTTGATGTCGTTGAAGCTTAAATCCTTTTTTGGTCTTTTGAAAGCGAGAACCACTTAATTGTGAAACTGCCAAAGTAGCCATATGGTTGTTTGAACTACCACATCAAATGCCTGTAAATGAGTCGGTAGGATATCACTTGGTCCGCCAAGTTGATCGTTTAATTGAGGTTTGTGATATTATAACCGCCAACCATGTTTCTTAGCTATGACACAACTGACAAAAAGGTGTTCTTCGGTTTCAATGTCCTCTTCAAAAATTTTACATAATATCGAGTCTAAATTAATGCCTTAAGAGTCTAGGTTAGCCCTAAACTAATATTTACTTGGTATCCATCTTAATAGTTCAAGGCTTACATTGCTTTTTACAGCTTATTTGATAAGCTTGTGAGAGGCTTGAACCTTGTCCCATTTTCATTAGTACACTGGTCATCAGTGTATTTTGGCTTAGTTCATAAGCCCCTCATAAGCTCACCTGTGGGACTCATAGTGTGAACTTGGACTTTTTGAAAAGCCCATCCACCCATCTTGCTAGTTCCAGTTCATTTTCAGACTTTTTAGCTTATTTGCTAAGCTAAATCTTAGCTTACAAAAACTTGCAGGCGTGCTGCATCTGTGGCATTTGGATTTGCTTAATTGCTTTAAATTGCTTATTCAGTGCACTTGGCTTGTTGATTTAGCTTCATTCTTGTTCCTTTCAGTTGTTTGTACCATATTTTCCAGCTTGTGAACATTGTGTGGCTTATTGTGAGCTTATTCAAGCTTAAAGCCTCACTTTCAAGCCAAAAAGCCAACTGTTGGCTTATTGAGTTTGCACACAGCTTATTTTCAAGCTCCACTCAGTTTGTTTTTGTAAAAGTTGCCTCATTTCAGTTGTCAAACAGTTTCATAAAAGAAAAATCACAAAAACATCAATTTTAAAATAGTGATAGATTCTATTTAAGCCAATTGGCTTATTTTTCAGCTTTTTCAAAAAGCACTTTGCATTTTTATATTTTTCCTAGGTTCAAATAATATTGTAGTATTTATTAGAAAAAGTTTTAGATTTATTTCTGTTCATTTAATATTTATAGTAATTAAAGTAGTTTTAAATAATTATTAAATAGTAATTAATTAATATTAAATACATAAATAGTCTAATAAATATATTTTCAGTTCTAAAATTAGTTTTAAGTTATTTTAGATTTTTCTAAATTAATTTTTCATTTATTTAGGTCAATTTCTTATTTAATTATAATTTAGTGTAATTTAGATAATTATTAAATAGTTTTTAATTAATAATAATTAATTTAACAGTTTAATAAATAATTTTCTTTTTCTTAAAATTTTCTTTTGCCATTAGGATTGTAAAAATATGTTTTTCATCATCTAGGTATTTATAGATTTTAATTTTCACTTTTATTTTCGTACGTAGACGTTTAATTAAACGTAACGTACAATTTTAGATTTGTAAACGTTTCCAGGTTTCTAGTAATCATTTGTAGTATTTGTTTATCAATTTCATTCATAATTTCGTAGTTTAATTCCAATTAATCTCTCTCACCAATCATCGTTTCATAATCACTTGATCTCAAAATCGTTTTAAACACAATTTCACGCTTCGTCGGGACATAACGACCCGGGAAGAATTCCTATACTCCTTGGATAATTGCATTGAGCCCTAAATGGCTTGACTTTTGTTGACCAAATCCTTGGTTGACTGTTTCTGGGCAAATCAAAATTTGGTGCCGCTGCCGGGGAGGCGTGTCACGTGTCTTAAACGTCTTGCAGTATCGTGTTTTTGAAACACAACTTGTGTATATCGTCTATCCTTTGTATATTTATCGTATATATATCGTATTTTCATCTTTCAAAATCATAAAAAACACAAAAATATTTTCTCTTTGTTTCTAATATATAAAAGAAAAAGAAAAAGGAATACTTGTCACCAAGTATTCAACTAAAACACCAAAAATATAATAAACATCCTCCGTCTTCCGTTGAAGGAGGGCGGTTGTAAACCATTCCCAAATAACAACAACAGAAAAATAATCGTGAAATCAGTTGTTACCCGATTAGCTTTTAAAGCAAAAAGGTTTCGATTGGTGTAACGGTTAACAAAAAGAAAAGACAACAAAAGAAAAAGATAAATAAATAAAAAGATTTCAAGTTTTCTCTACTCATTGGTTTTGTTTTTCTAGTGCATGCGCACTCGTTCTTCTAGGTCTACGAGCCCATTTCGTGAGCTTGTTAAAATTCCTCGAAGACGACGTAGACGTTCTGCACCCGCAGTCGAATCCGAGATTCGTACTGTTTCTACCACTTCTGTCGTCATGGCAGATCTTCCTATGAGTGAGCTTCTCCAAGCACCCATCGAGGGTTACGGAGATGCCATTGTTGTTCCAGCCATCATGGCTGACAGTTTTGAGCTCAAGACCGGGTTACTGAATCTTGTGACCCAGAGTCAATTCTTTGTTTTTGAGCGGGACGATCCTCATGCTCATATTCGATGGTTTAACAAGATCACATCTACCATCAAATACAAGAATGTCCCATCTGAGGCGATCAAACTTCTTCTCTTTCCATTCTCCCTCGAGGGACAAGCCCGGATTTGGCTTGAAAAACAACCCCCTCGTTCTATCGAAACATGGGAGGATTTGGTAAAGAAATTTGTGAACGAATTCTATCCTCCTTCCAAGACCACGAGTCTTAAAAATGAGATCATCAAGTTCACTCAGAAATTTGATGAATCATTTAGTGAGTCGTGTGATCGTTTTAAGGAATTGCTTCGCAAATGTCCTCACCATGGTTTCTCCGAGTTGATGCAAATCGACACTTTCTACAATGGTGTGAGCCAAGCTGATCAGGATTCTCTTAATGCCTCCGCGGGAGGTAATTTCCTGAGTAAAACAACGAAAGAAGCTTTAGCGATCATCGAGAACAAATTTAAGGTCCGCACTACATGAAGCAAGCCGGTTGTTTCCCAAATAAGTGTTGGTCCTTCTTCCTCATTGCCCGTGAGNAATGGTGTGAGCCAAGCTGATCAGGATTCTCTTAATGCCTCCGCGGGAGGTAATTTCCTGAGTAAAACAACGAAAGAAGCTTTAGCGATCATCGAGAACAAATTTAAGGTCCGCACTACATGAAGCAAGCCGGTTGTTTCCCAAATAAGTGTTGGTCCTTCTTCCTCATTGCCCGTGAGTCAATCTAGCACCGATGCTAAGATTGACAAACTCACGGAAGCCATTCAAGCTTTGGTTCTCTCTAACCAAAAGAAAGTCTCTTTTCCACAAACTTCTTCTCCTACTGAAGTTAAAAAAGTGGAAGTCTGTGTTACATGTGGTGGCCCCCACGCATATTACAATTGTATGGCCACCGATGGTAACCCCTTTGAAGCTAATGCGATAGCTGGTCCTTCCAATCATGGAGGTAACCTAATGTATGCCTAAACTTGCAAGATGGCATTTCTAAATCAGTTTTGCTTATTCATTGTTGAAATATGTGGTTGATTGATTTACAGGTTATAAGCAACAGAGCTGAAAAGATATGCAACTCATTAAGACAGGAATGGCTGGCATCTTACGCTTTTTATCACAGGTACATAACCATTTGACCACCTCTATTTTAAGTGTTGCTTTTTTATGTTGGTTTCTTCAGCCATAAGTGTAGGTAGTGTTCACGGGTGATGCACTGGTGAATGTCTATCTTTATCGAATTCTGTACAAACCCAATTTGTATGTGCGTGCCTATCTTATTTGTGTTCAAATGCATTGTCATAATTGCATATCCTTGAAGTAAATGTTTTAGACACCATAATAGTCCAAGCGGCTGAGACAGTGACAATTTCAGTATAATAGATTGTTAATGCATCCCAATTTATATGATGCATCTCTCATGCTGATAACCCTTGGTATCTTTTGTAGTTTGTTGCTGGTTGTGGCAAGTTTTTTGAGGGCACATCAGACCAGATGTACCAGTCTTTGTGTGTGACTTTGGCTTCTTTGCCAAAACCAAATCAAGTTTACTGTGGCCATGAGGTAAATTTATTATGGTACATAAATTTGAATCCGCTTATAAGAAATATCCTTTTCGTGGTTGTTAGCAATAGGCATAGGCATTCAATAATATGTCAAAGATTCTCCTGTTTCTTCCTTGAGTCTTTACTTGGAAATGTTAACAATTATCTAATCTTAATGAACCATTACGATTCATTGCCCTGGTTCTTGCATTCTCTGGTTGTTTTTCTTTCATGTAATTTTGTGTTCACATCAAATTTTACAATCTGGCTGCCTTCTCAGTGGTTTTAGTATGCATAAATAATATCCATTTTCTATTCATTCTTTTACTTCCAACCTCATGACTGTGATTTTTTTTACACTTCAGTATATAGTGAAGAATTTGCAGTTTGCTCAAACAGTTGAACCAGACAATGCTATGATATCTCGGAAGTTATCATGGGCTCAGCAGCAGAGGCACTCACGACTGCCAACTATTCCATCTACCATCGAAACAGAATTAGAGATTAATCCATTCATGCGAGCTGATCTGCCCGAAGTTCAGGACTTGCTCTTTCTCTTAAACCAATTTATACTTCCACATTAGCTTGAATAATAAAAGGCAGAACATAAAAAGAATTTGATGGATCTGAATTAGAGGTACCATGATAGGCATGTAAAGTCGAAAGTTGTTGGGTTGGATGGACCCACTGCCATTTTTTGTTAATTTTTAAGACTTCTCTGTTAACGCCTTTTAGACATGTAAATAACTCATGTTATCTTGAATGAATATCTTTACTTTGGAATTTTATATTTGGTATTCTAATTTGGTCCAGAAATGCACTTTTCAGGTCTGAAATACTTTCCTATATGCACATTTGTTACTAAAAAAAAATACCATGCAACTAAAAAAATACCATGCAACTAACAACGACATGAAACGCCGCCCTGCCGCAACGCGGCAGCCCGAGGCCCATCTCTTTTATAAGTAAAAAAGGGGTAGTGGGGAGTTTTTGTTTTTTTTTTTTGTTTTTTTTTTGTTTTTTTTGTTTTGTTTTTTTTCTTCTTCTTCTTTTTTTTTCTACTTGTAACGGATACAAAAATGAAGTGCCCCCCCCCCCCATTTTTTTCTTTTTCACTTGGTGAACGTTTCACCATAAGTTGTCTTATTTCTCGTGCCTCGCGTGTGAACATGGGGAGAAGGCAAGAGGTCCAGCGCGTGAAATTGTGGGGATAGGTGAACATTTCACCTCCTTGCCATTTAGTCTTAAAGAATTACAAGTTGTACCATTACACAGGGTTTTCTATACACTTTTATTATATATACATACACAATATGAGGCTTAATTTTAGTTAATTCACTCAGTGCTAATACATATGTATTTTATGTATATGTTTAAAGGTCTTTTTATGGAAATGGCACGGGAAAACAAAAATTCATGAGACAACCTTGTAAAATGAGGCTTCACTTGATCGGATTTGATTGATGTGAAAAGTTAAGCGACTTTTGTGATGTTTACTTGACATATTTGCAGTTAAAGTGCTTAAATGAAAGTTTGGCTGTCGTACATACATGATACGTAACATTGATGTAGAAAATACCAACAACGAAATCACTAGTGTGGTTTGTGGGAGAAGATCAACGAATCACATCCAATGGCCGGCCAAGTCAGTTGATGTGCCTTGAGTCATGAATGAAGATCACTTCAAAGAGCACTTATACTATTTTTTTTCCTGTTGATGTGTCTCGAAAGCTTTAAATTTATAATAACTAATTTTACTGATTCTCTTAGTTCAAAACACACGAGTAAAAGTATAACCCTCGTTTATAGTAAAGAGTTTTGGTAAGACCAGGTCGTTCCATAGGGATTGAGATTACTCTTATATATCAATTAACTTAATCAAGATGAATTAGAAAGCTTATGCAAATGTTTGATATGAAATTCAAGTATGGGACAAATATGATTACTTGGATAGTTTCTATAACTTGGTTATGGTATATGATGATGATCTCAGTGATGGAGTAAGTTCAACAAATGAGTAGTTGTTTTCGTCAAAATAACGTTTCATAAGTTAACAGTGATGATTCTAGACTTATGTCTACTAATCCTTAAACAAGTGGTTAACAAGTGTAAGAACTAGTTGTGATGTTCAAAACTTTATTGTTTATATCTTAAAAAAAGCGATTTCTCCTTCAATTGATCAACATACATAGACATATATTGAAAATCATAAAATACTATTTGAATCTTTCGACCCTTTCCAATTAGCAAATATAATCAAAAGAGATAAACAATGGATATAGGTTTAGAACACAACAAGGTCTTAACATAAACAAGAAATCAACAAGAGATCATAACCACAACCAATCACGTTATTATTAACATATCCAAGCAACCATAAGGAGTTTAGCCTAACATGCCTTTAGTAAACAAGCTTACAGTGGTAATTTCGTATGAAATGATCAACATACTTCTGAATTAATGTAATGAAGAAGTTACCGTCACTAGCCATCACCACAATAATAACTAGAGAGTATTCCAACACTTTTCGGGAACTTTGACTTCACTTTATCACTCCAATGATTGGAATTCGAGAGAGAGTAAGTATTAGAGCTTTGTTGGTTGTTGGGAGGAGAGGTATGTGTAAATGAGATGGATTGGGGCTCTATTTATAAGCTTGGAGTGACTGGCAGTACGTCGCACTTAGATAAAGGTCGGCGGGCTTCACACTGAATGCCGACGAACTTAGAGATAAATAATGGCGGGCTTCAATAGATTTCTTGGCACCAAAGGGTTATTAATAGAGATGAAGGCCGGCGCACATTTAGCATAAGATCGCCGCACTTTACTTGACTGACTTAGATTTATGTAGGACTTCATACGCCCCCGTAACCGGCGTACATTTACAATGAGGTCGGCGCTCTTTATACTTGGATAGGTGACATATTGCTTCAACATAGAATTATCTTGGAAATGAACACTTTGTCTTGATTCTTGAAGTTCTTTGTCTATTGGACTTGAAATGTATTTTCATGCAATTAAGTATCGAAAGTCCTTATAAATCATTGAGAAACTAACAAATAACACTATATAAAATATGTATATTCGAGCGTCATCAAATGCCTCCACACTTAGCTATTGCTTGCCCCCAAGCAGTGTAAGCGAACAAATAGATATAAGATTTGAAAGATTAACTTTTGAAGGAGATTTATTTGTTAGAGACAAAGACATTTATTCATATATGACATCAATACATACTAGGTCACCTCACGTAGGATTTATTTAGATTCACATAATTTCGCTCAATAGGGGTGATTATGTAGGAACACTCAATTTGCACAGACATAAATCAAGAAAACTACCATAGGCTTGTACAAGATACGTAAACATAACTGTTGCGGCATGAGCACCGGACAAATATATCAAAAGAAGGCAAAATAGGGCTATTTGTGTTTTGAGGATAGGAGATATCTTGGGTGTATTGTTTTGAGAGATATAACATCCATATTGATTCAGTTAAACCATACTATCGCTAGCCACAATCATACTTTCACTTATACTAGGCACATATTTTTCTTGCCTTCATTCATTTTTTTTACTTTTCTTTAACATATTAGTGACTAGCAAATAGAAAGAATCAAGTAAAATGCTTCTTTTGATTTTCTCATTCTTTTCAGGGCTGATTTTGGTGTATTTGGATAAATGGGATATGAGATAAGGATAATGGTTGTTTTGGGTGGATATTTTACCTTTTCATCATATATACTTGTCTATAAATTAACCTCACTATGATTTAGCAAACGATATACATGCACAAGTTCTAGAGTTAAAATGAATTACCGGCACACTCATATATCATGCAACAGGAAGTGCAAAAATGCTATACACTTCATATAAAGGCTAAGAATATTCTCACAATTTAGTGGGGATATTGCATGTGCTAGATATGTATCGATATGCCTTGCATTTTTTTTATCGAAATTCTAATATTAAACCTAAAATTTGTAAATTTATAGAGCAAGCAATAATGTGGAATACACTCGACTTATCCTATTTGTCATCCCTCCACACTTAAGTTGAACATTGTCCTCAATGTGAAAGACTGAAAAAAAAGGATAATCGAGAAAAGAGGATCGAAACTTCCCGGGGCTATCGATGGAAGTTGATATAAGAGACTCTTCTGCTAGCATCCATAAAATCTCATAAAAACCTACAAAAATCAATATACAAACACACAAAAACATTTTTTGGGTTTTTTATTTCTTATTTTTTTATTTTTTTATTATTTTATTTTTTTAACCATAAAGGCGGAATGCCTCCACACTTAAATTAAAGTGTGGTGAAAAATTCTGAAATCACGAGTTGCCTCCCGAGAAGCGCTTGTTTTTCTAGGAGTCTCTAGCTAGACTCATAAGGACAGAGTGGTTTTTAGGCTTTGGGAAAGAAGGGGGTGAGCTCTTCCCTTCGATCATTGAAACTTTCTTCTTCATTGTATAACTTAAGTCTGTGACCATTGACAATAAAAGTTTTACCAACTTTTCCGTATAGTTCAACATATCCGGATGGATATTGATGTTTCACCATGTAAGGGCCAAGCCAATGGGATTTCAATTTTGGTTGCTTGAATTTATATTTCGAGTGGAATAGGAGTACTTTTTCTCCTTTGTTGAATTCTTTACGGATTCGTAATTTTCGATCATGCCAGATTTTGGTTCTTTCTTTGTTGTGAAAAAACTAGAAGGGGGGTTGAATAGTTTTACGTCTTTTTAATTTTATAAAACCTTTGTTTCAAAAACGTTGATTCGAGTTTATGTGAAATCTATTCTTGCGCAATATGAACAAGTATATAACTATATGTATATGCAATAAGTAACAAAGCAAGTAAGACAATAAGTAAGAGATGGAAAGATCGAACCGCGAGACAAGAGATTTATAGTGGTTTGGCTACGAAGCACCTCTTCGCCCTACTCCACTCCCCGAGCACCTAACTCGAGAGTTTTCTTCACTATGTCAACAAGCTCCCTTATGGCGGAGAAAACCTTACACACCACTTATCACACCACAACTTCTTCACACCTTCTTCACAACTACTTCACAACTTCTTCACACCTAAGCA
>LBNU01022037.1:82703-101397 GCA_014162995.1 Artemisia annua | reverse complement strand
CTTCACTTGTTCCTGACGGCGTCACTTAGTAGAGTGTGACGGCGTCACCTTCAGTAATCTTCAAGGTCTTTTGAGTTTTTGTTGTTTTCCGCACTTTTTCACTCCGAAAACGCCCAAAAATGCTTCTTTTGTGATTTTCCCTTCAAAAGTACCTAAAATGAGAAAAGAAACGACTTTGGGTGAAATCCAAACCAAAAACATACGAATTAGGACTCAAACCGACCCCTAAAAACGTAACATTTTTCGTCTCATCAGCTACCTTGCTGATCACTACCATAGCCAATTGATAAAACCTTTTCCCAAATCAATTTAAAATATACCATAAGTTGTTTTAATAATCCCAAACAACCCCAATATAATATAGTATAAGGATATAAGTTGTTTAAGTGAGCGGTCCCAAAAAACAGTGTAAATAAGTAAGGTCTACTAAGATACTAAGATTAAAGATGACATAAGAATATGATTGTATAGAAAAATGGTTCAAGACCCCTGAAAAAGAAAAAGTGGTGGCAACTATGGACTTGAGTGGCGCAGTTAACTAACTTTTGTATTACATTACTGCTAAAGTCTAGAGGCTAACTTCTATAACAGCTGCTTATTTGAATGATTGAATTTGAAATTGAAAATCATCATATGGATCAAAACAAATAACAATTGGAACAATAATACAACTGGAAGTAAGGAAGTTAACTCGAAAAGGAAGCTTTGGGAGACGAAAGCATGCTGAGAACAAAAGAAAAGAATCATACCTTATTCTTGGCCATAAAAGTGCATTCTTGGAGCCAGGCAAATTAAGATTATAAAATTCCTCATTTTGGCTGCAATGAGTGTAGATATCTCAAGATCACGAAGATCACCGGCTCACAGTGTATGGTAACATTTAAGAAGAATTGGCTTTCATGTTTGCATCCATTTTGAACGTGACTAACTTATTATTGTGTTTTCAAGTGGCAAATAATAAGTTTTTAGTATTTGGGCATTGTTTATGAGTAAATAGTCAGAGATCCAATTTTGGACCCATAGTAAGAATACTTAAAACAGAACAGGCATTGATTATAACTTAGGGGTCATTATACACGTAAATAGTGGAATAATCGAAATTTTCCTAATACAAAAAAACACGTATTTATAAAATTGGCTGGCCTTCAAAACCGAACGTCTTCCCAGGTCGAACTATCTCATTAGGGTTTATCCAAGTTCATTTCCTAGGCAATCAAATCTTATTCATCACTAATTTTATAATGTAATCAAAGCTGAATCACTATTTCACTGATTTATTATTACTATTTTCATTAGAACAAAACTAACTTGCTTTCCTATAGAAAGTATGTTTCCGACACACTCAATGACTCAAGTAGGAACTCAAGCTGAGTTAAGTTATAATTATTTGAGCTTAAGTCAGATTGTAATGATCTCAATCGAGTAGAGGGAACTCAAGCTGCTTGCTGCTTTAATCTATAAGTGGCATAATGGGCGTGGTGGGTAATAGGTGAACCGAATTTAAGGCCAGAACAAAGTTTATAACGCAGCTCAAGATGGACCTCAAGTTTTTTCAGTTCCACTTGCTTACAGCAATACTCTCTACTTAGTATTAAAAGGAGTAGCAACTAGCAAGATACAATCCCTTTTCTCAAACATTACTGCATTAAAGGAAAAGTAACCTACCAAATATCGACTTCAGGGATGTTGGAGGTGGAGTTGCCATAAAGTTGAGGCCGATGTAGAATACAAAGATTGTTGAAATTGTTACAATGGCGTAAAATGGAAGTGCCAACGCCCAGTACTTGAAAGAGAAAATAAACAACACAAATATTAGATTGCATAAAGATTACTGTTAGGTATTACTATACGTTATCTAATGAGAATTAGTGATTCATGTGACTACTCTCTTTCTGTGTAATCAGGATAGTTAGGCAATCTTGTCTACATATTAGTTCTGCAAACAATACGGTAAGGGTTTTGTAGAAGTGACATTTTGGTTATTTTTTAACTCAAACATGTCAATTAAATAAAAGATATACAAAAGAAATGGGGCAAATAGGTAGAAAGCCAACATTTACACATCCTAAATGGCTTTATTCAAAGATTTAGAATGTTCGTGTAATTATATATTATTTCTGAAATCAGACCGGTGTTCCAAAATGGGTGTTAATGTCCTCGTGGGCTCGCCCCTTCGCCCACTGTTTTAATTCCATTGTATGCATGTAATGTTCTTATTTGTTTTGGTGTTTCCTTAGTGTCTGCTTCTCCTGCTTAAAGTTGTTGGTTGTATTTCTTTCTCAACTTTCTTAGGTGGTGCTCTTAATAAATTTTTCAGCTCCAAATTTTATTTTTAATCATATTTATTACATTAGACTTGCTAAATAATTATAACGCACAAAAAGTGTCTTTAGGCGACCTGACCCGACCTGTTTCAACCATCCTGCTACGCATTTGGTTTAGGGTGTAACACTTAGGACTTAGGTCTGAGGTCTCTGCACGTAATTAGGCATTACATCACTCACAACCTCGCAATGAACAATATACAACAAAAGAGCATAACATATTTCTTGCAAACAAATTATGCTTAGGGAATAATAACACCTTTAATGGAGTTTATGGCAGGTTATTTACAATTACAAAACAATCTTAAATATCAGCTGAAAGTCTTTATAACCTTCAGTTGCAATGCTAGTCATGGACGGACCCACATGGGAGCCGGGTGTGGCACGGGCTACACCTGATAAGGCGAAAAGTGTACCGCTTTTTGGGGGTCATTTAAGCCCTAAATCGTATTTATTTGATCAATTATTGCCCTAAATCGTTCCTTTTGTCATTTTAGGTACTTTGGAGAGAAATTCTGGAAAAGGAAGCATTTTGGACGTTTTTGGAGCATAAAAGTGAAGAATTCGACAAAGTGCTAAAATCTGCTGGAATAGTACCCTTGACGGCGTCAAGCTTGGATGTGACGCCGTCAAGTCTTGATAAGCCAGAATGGATTTTGGGAGATTAAAGGGGGACGGCGTCAAGAAGGCCATCAAGAAACCCTAAGCACGGCGAGGTGACGGCGTCAGGGCTACAACGTGACGCCGTCGGATCTGATTTTCTATATATATTCTCATAATTTTTAGTCATTGGGGTGGAACTTTTTAGGGAGAAACCCTAGACGAATTTTAGCAGCTTTTTAAGGTTTTTCACCTTGAGATCTTCCATGTTACATTGAAGATAAATAATCAATTAATCATTCAATATGTCTATGTGTTGTTTGATTCTATCTTGTTCTTGTCTTTTGTTTAACATGCTAGGCTAGGTTTTCTTTGTGTTTGATTAGATCTAATGAAACCTAACTATTGATTATTGATTGAATGGTGTGTTATTGATTGTATTGGATGAATGTTTATCGATGCTAGGCTTAAGAAAACTGGCAGACTTCCAATTGGTAATATGCTTGAACGTTGATGTGCGTTTTGCCAACCATGTTTAAAAATTTATAGAAACAAGAATTACCGGTTAACTAGGAACACATTCGGGCAAGTATACCCTAGTCAATTGTAGTATAGTAGTGGTAAATCAAGGTCGTCCCAAGAGACTTGGTTGCACTCAAGTGTTGTTTGTTTGTTTAAGCAAGTAACAAGTCGGTGGTTATGATTGTCACGGATCAAACCACAAGAAAAGCAATATGAGAACATTCATACAAAGAGCATACATGTTTGGGCAAATGATTACATGGATATTAGGATGTTTAGTTTGGAAAACATATTACCAAAGGTAATCCTTTCGGCCAAAATAACCAATAATAATTTAGTGTTTTATAAATCAAATATGCATAAGCCTCAATCAAATGGTCATGTCATGAGCCTTATACCTAAACCAACACAAACAAAGAGTTCTTTCGACACATAACTTTGATGTCATTAATTTGTTAAGTACCATTTACTTGAAAGATGATGGAAACACATATTCAAAAGATGTCTTTCGACCGATAATCCAAATTAAACCTTTACATGTTATGTTTATTAAATTTCTTATACAATCGTCACAAAGTATAAGATCAAAACCATTCGTCGACTAATGAATTGAAATCAACCACTATTGAGAATTCTTTCGACTATAGACTCAACAATGGTTAATCAAAATAATAAACAAGACAAGTTATAATTTAACCAAATATGATGTCTTTCATCATAAACCAAACAAACACTAATTGTATCCAAACATCCTATTATCACAAGTTAACATAATATCCAAACAAGCATTAAGAGATTATTATTATTAGAACACATCACATGAAACATAAAGAACCAAACATGAGATATGAAATTCAACATCTTAAAAGTAACAAGAGTTTACCCAAGGTATCCATTACAATAGGTAAATTAGAGCAAAGGTAGTGACAATTCTTCCTTAAGGGTGGAGGCCAGAAGTGCACTTGGTGAAAATTCGTCCTTTAGGGTGGAGGCTTGATATTCACCATGGTAAGTTGGTAACAATTCTTCCTTTAAGGTGGAGGCTGGAATTGTACCCTTTATTTTGGTGACAAATTCGTCCTTGAGGGTGGAGGCTCGATTTGCACACCTAGAACCAAGCCAAAGTGGTCTTATTTATAGTAGAAATCAAGCCTTAGCCTCCAAGCAAGTTTCTTGGGCACAAAGTGTCATAAAATGGCAGTAAATGGAGTTATTATGGAGACATGATCGGACTTGGGGCTTAAAGACACTTAAATAAGCATTAAAAATGACTTGGGGAGGTCAGAATCATCCAGCCGAATCGGTTGGGCTCCAACCCGATCGGCTGGAAGATGACCAAAAGCACCAACCGAATCGGTTGGGCTCCAACCGATCGGTTGGATGCATTTTGGCAGAAAATGGTAAACTTGAAAGTTGTAGATCCTTCTCTTAGCTTTCCGTGGCCGCTTGAATCACCTAAATCGGAGTTCGTATGCTCAACGTATGGCCAAAATGGTGAAGGTGTGTCGGGAACAACGAGTCTTCCAATAATTCTTCGTTTGAGCTTCTTTTCTTTATTTCACTTCTCGTTTTCCTTCTTGTACTTTATTCTTGAGTCTTTGGAGTGACAACTTCATGACTTTAATCTTCTCGAATATACTCCAAGAGACTTTCATTTGTCGGGAATTCTTCGTACATGCATAAATCTTCGTTTATTGTTCGTTTTTACGTCTTTTTCTGCATTTTCCTTACTTTGAGCTTCCATGAACCTAAAACACGAATTATGCTCAATTAAGTACCATAAGTTCATAAAAGTGACCATAAAATCCACAATAACGCGACTAAAACCATGTTAATTTTGAGCGTTATCAAATCCCCCACACTTGAACNGCTCAAACGTCTTAAGAAACATGAACCAAGGTGTACTAAGATTATTTGATTGTATTTAATGCATGAGCGAATTCTAGTGATCCCATGTTAGGAGCTTCTTAGCCGGCTCGATATAGGAGTGAAGTACGAGCTTATAGAGTTGGGGAAGTCCGTACACACCCCCACGACCGTTATTAAGGAATACAATCCGTCATCCACGCAATTAATACACACTAATCAATCGGTAAAAGATAGTTCGGGAGTAAGGAAATCTAAGTAAACACATTTCTCTCCATATAGTTTTCACAACATTTACTTTCAGTTTATTTTATTTTATTTGCATTAGTAATTATTTGGGTTAGTTGACTAGCAACTAATTCCGCCCACTCCTTCAAAACCGAGATTTTACTTGCTTTCATAAAAATATAAAAAATACAAAAAGAATCTTCCCTCACCCTTAGACCTATTAGAGTAGTTTTTTCAATCCTAACGACACTATTCCCCTAGAGAACGATCAATCCCCCGGTACTTGCCACTACACTATACTACATCGGTCAGGTACACTGCCTGGTGGGGATTGCAAGCTTCTCAAGATCCCTTGAGAAGTAAAACCTTTTTGCGAGGGTGCAATCTCACGCATCAAAGTTTTTGGCGCCGTTACCGGGGAATAGTTATTGTTTAGGTTGAATTTTTATTTTATTAGGTCTACTCACTAGATTCCTTTCTAGTGAGATTTTTATTTTATTTTTCTAGGATTTCTTTAGTCTATCTTTTTCTTTGTGTGTTTGTTCATAATTTTCATTGA
Source organism: Artemisia annua (assembly GCA_014162995.1). Taxonomy (NCBI): domain Eukaryota; kingdom Viridiplantae; phylum Streptophyta; class Magnoliopsida; order Asterales; family Asteraceae; genus Artemisia; species Artemisia annua. The sequence goes on along the minus strand of LBNU01022037.1, from coordinate 95,298 downwards.
CTATTCCGTTTGCCATTATGGAGAACGTGAATCCACAAAATCCGACACTAGAGTTTTACCAGAAGAAATATAATTATACTAATTTGGATTTTTCAAGATGGAGGAGTGAAATGATGAGAACTGGATCTTGCATTGATTTTAGTGAGTACCTTGAGAAAAGAGACCAAGTGCATAAAACTTTTGAAAAAATCACCTTAGGAGCTCCATCAAACCCTCAAAATACCTCATTTAGTGAAACCTATGCACCATATGAGCCTTCACCTAGAATAGTTTCTTATGAGCCACCTAGCTGCATGTCATGGTTAGGCCCTACCATAATACAAGATGAACACATAGGTGACCTTGATGTGATGGAGGATTTAGCCGAACATGATCACATTGATCAAAAAGACCTAGGTTTTATGATCGATGACGATGAATCTCTAGAAACACATGATGAATCTTTTGGGCAATTTGAATATAGCTGTCAGAATATTGAGGATGATCCTTATGATTCGGATATAGAAGTTGAGATGCCTAGAGAAGCACTTGAGATACTAGGGAGAATGCTTAGGATAGATTCTACTAAAACACATGATGAGGATATAGGTGATCTTGACACGAGGAATGATAAGGTAAATAATATAAGCCCACCAAGTACCCCACAAGTCCTACCATCACTTGAGGAGTACACACCACCCGTGACTTACCCGAAAGAAGTAAAAGAGACTATAGGAACCCCAATAGAGGTAGAGCCCTTGGACCAAACACAACTAGAAGAAATAGGTTTGAATACTTGTAGTCATAATCTTTCTTTTAGTTCTATGGAAGTTCCTGGTTTTGATGAACCGGAGCCTCAACTAAAACCGTTACCTAATCTTCCATCCTTGGATGAAAATTTAGGAATTGAAATAGGTCCCGATCCACCCGTCAAACCATATAGTCCGGGTAGTTTTACGATGAAGGTAGTAGACTCTAAACCATGTGGAATGGAAGCTAATATAGGAGTGAACCATGACCTTACATACATATATCACCCATTCATGATTGATCACAAGAAACATTATGGGTTTAAACCGGGTTTATTACAAAATGGACTCCCAACTAGGAGTCTCTCAAAGTTGATAGAAGATGATCCCTTTCTAGGAGAAAATTTCAATTCACCCATTGACCCAATTGAACTAGGTAAGGTTACGATGAAAGGAGTACAACCCTTTGAGCATACAATTCATCCCCTACTCTTTTCTCACGTGGCCTACTCCTATCAAGTTGGTGTGTATCGCTACTATCACCCGCACTTGATCCTAAGTGTAGGGAAAACCTCCCTTATATCCGCTAAATAAGGGTAGAGTCAGGCTCGTGACTCAAACAAAAGCAAGCGCTTCTTGGGAGGCAACCCAAGCTTTGTGTGTTTATTTGTTTGTTTGTTTGATTTTATTTGCTTCCGTATGTATGTTTAATTTTTATCGTTATTGATTCATGCTTCGAAACTAACTAGTGAAAATGCTTTATTTTGTTTTTAACTTCGTCTTAACTACATATAAAGGTATTTTGCAAAAGATAAGTGTAAGGGAAATCCAAATGGGTTTATAAGAACAAATGAACATGGATCATAACAATATTAAATTGACATACATATTAGTAATTGTTTGAGTCAAATGCTTGTATCGAGTCATAATGATATTTTGCAGGATTTCCAGGTATTAAGAATTGAGTTTTTCCAGAAATTTTCCGAAAACTTAACATGAAAATCTGTCAGATCACCTCTGACGGTGTCAGGCCCTAGTTTGACGGCGTCAGGCACTGTTTTCTGGAATTTTTGAAAGTTTTGTTTTTCTTCCGGAATTATAAAATGCTTTATAAAATCTCTAACTTATAAACTCCATGAATCTGCAAAATATTCATTCCACAAGCATTATATCCCTATACAGATTTATCCCGCCGATGTTATGCAGGTTTTCGTGTTTGTTTTCTCAGGTTTAACAGGTTATTTTGGACAAGAAGATGATTTATATTTCGGAAGGGAAGCTTTGAGCGTTCATTTTCTTGGAAGAAGATCTAACCATGTTACCACATTATCCACCGAGCGAATTAGGGGAGTATTTGATCTCATTCTTTTACCTTATTTACTTTTACATCTTATTATTTGAACATTGGGGACAATGTTCATCTTAAGTGTAAGGGGGGATAAAAGTACGATACCTTAGAGAATGCAATTACGCTTGATTTTTGTTTGTTTAATGGTAGATGTGTAATAAAACTGAGAGAAATACCTGTTAGGGTAATTTTAGTGCCAAATTTAAAATTTTTTACAACATATAGGAGTGAAACTTTGGTCTTAATGAGCGTCTCATGGATAAGAGTTATACGACTAGCACAAAACCGTACCACTAAAAAATTTTCCACCCCAAATATGTGAGGTTCGCCCCTAGAATTGGTAGGAAAAGCATTTATGCTATGATGTGTGTACCGGTAGCACTTAGATTCTAGAACTTGCAATAAGACCATCCCGAATCCACAAGTGAGACTACATTCGTGTAGTTAGATTTACTACATGATAAGAGGCATTAGGATTAACCCATGTTTTACACCTGTATTATAATTACATTGACTTCATTGGTCAAGTAATTCTCCCACACCTTTGCGTTGTACCCATCTTTGGTACACGATACCCCTAGTACACCCTCCAGAGCCTATCCTTTTCGTTTCTAACTTTAAGCATTTTACTTAAAGGAAGAATTTGTTACACCCCACTTAAATGTACACCCAAATCGCCTTAGCCTACCTTGTATGCACTCACCTTTAGTGCATTATTGTGACAACATTTGTTTAAACCCTTAGTTAATTATCTAATTGATTACATGGTTGCTAAGTCGAGTCATATCCTTGTACATATTGTTTTGGGACGATTGGGACTCATGGGTAAAGTACTAGTGTAATGGAGTAATGGGGAAGAACAACATTATTACCCCCATATGTGCTAAATATTTTAAAAAAAGTACTCCAAGTGTTTCGATTATCTTGATTCGAGTCATTAGAATAGTTATTTGTAAAGTATGTAAAAGTTCAAGTGTAAGGGGAGAATCGAGGCCCCTATGATGTATTATTTTGGATGGTAGGGCAAGAGTGTATAAAAAAAAATCGAAAAATCAAGAAAAAATACAAAAAAAATGAGAAAAAGAAAAGTAGAAAAAACATACGGACTACCATCTCGTTTCTTTCTTTGTTTATTTTATATTTTTATTAGTTTTTGATTAGCTTAAGTCGAGTCTAGTCTTGGCTTAGCAACGCCATATTGTACATGTGATTAATCAAGATCTTTAACTCGCCACCAGTAAAATATCCCTTATCCAATAAAACCGTGTTTATCATATCCCTACACCTCATTGCAACCCTTTTTGTAAAGCCCTCTTTGATAGTTTATATTAGGTGCTTACGCCTAGTGGAGAAGGTTTTCGATCCTTTCCCAAGCCTATGGTAATCTATTTGCTATGACAGGTAGTGAGAGGTATTATTCATTTTCATTTATGAGATATAATTCTATGACACTTGAGAGATGTGAGTATCTAAACACTACTTTGAGGTGCTAGTGTGTAATCTCCGTGCTTATTATGATTAAAGTGGAATGATTATTTGTTGTAATTACTTTTATATTAGTGTTAAATGACCCATAACTTTTATTTTGATTAGAATAAAAGCGCATTTGCTTGAGGACAAGCAAATCTCAAGTGTAAGGGTATTTGATAAGGCGAAAAGTGTACCGCTTTTCGGGGGTCATTTAAGCCGTAAATCGTATTTATTTGATCAATTATTGCCCTAAATCGTTCCTTTTGTCATTTTAGGTACTTTGGAGAGAAATTCTGGAAAAGGAAGCATTTTGGACGTTTTTGGAGCATAAAAGTGAAGAATTCGACAAAGTGCTAAAATCTGCTGGAGTAGTACCCTTGACGGCGTCAAGCTTGGATGTGACGCCGTCAAGTCTTGATAAGCCAGAATGGATTTTGGGAGATTAAAGGGAGACGGCGTCAAGAAGGCCATCAAGAAACCCTAAGCACGGCGAGGTGACGGCGTCAAGGCTACAACGTGACGCCGTCAGATCTGTTTTTCTATATATATTCTCATAATTTTTAGTCATTAGTGTGGAACTTTTTAGGGAGAAACCCTAGACGAATTTTAGCAGCTTTTTCAAGGTTTTTCACCTTGAGATCTTCCATGTTACATTGAAGATAAGTAATCAATTAATCATTCAATATGTCTATGTGTTGTTTGATTCTATCTTGTTCTTGTCTTTTATTTAACATGCTAGGCTAGGTTTTCTTTGTGTTTGCTTAGATCTAATGAAACCTAACTATTGATTATTGATTGAATGGTGTGTTATTGATTCTATTAGATGAATATTTATCGATGCTAGGCTTAAGAAAACTGGCAGACTTCCAATTGGTAACATGCTTGAACGTCTTAAGAAAGATGAACCAAGGTGTACTAAGGTTATTTGATTGTATTTAATGCATGAGCGAATTCTAGTGATCCAATGTTAGGAGCTTCTTAGCCGGCTCGACATAGGAGTGAAGTAGGAGCTTATAGAGTTGGGGAAGTCCGTATACACCCCCACGACCGTTATTAAGGAATACAATCCGTCATCCACGCAATTAATACACACTAATCAATCGGTAAAAGATAGTTAGGGAGTAAGGAAATCTAAGTTAACACATTTCTCTCCATATAGTTTTCACAACATTTACTTTCAGTTTATTTTATTTTATTTGCATTAGTAGTTATTTGGGTTAGTTGACTAGCAACTAATTCCGCCCACTCCTTCAAAACCGAGATTTTACTTGCTTTCATAAAAATATAAAAAATACAAAGGGAATCTTCCCTCACCCTTAGACCTATTAGAGTAGTTTTTTCAATCCTAACAACACTATTACCCTAGAGAACGATCAATCCCCCGGTACTTGCCACTACACTATACTACATCGGTCAGGTATACTGCCTGGTGGGGATTGCAAGCTTCTCAAGATCCCTTGAGAAGTAAAACCTTTTTGCGAGGGTGCAATCTCACGCATCAACACCCAATTTTAGGTCATGAAGTGTAAATTTTTTAAAAAATATGTCTTTTTTAGGCTTGTGCAACACCCATTTTTTACCTAATAAATTCTTTATTTTGCAACTTTAGTACTTATAATCATAAAAAATTAAAAATAATTTTGTGCAACACCCTCTCAGAAATCCTGGGTCCGTCCCTGATGCTAGTCATTTGGTTAGTTCGAAGCATTATGATACATACAACATTTACTTAACTGGTCACTAATTTAAATTGCTTTGCCATAAAAGAAATTTAAGTATTCCATCATGAAAATTTATGCCTCTACCCTTTAAAAAAGGGAAAGTATCATACGGGTCAACTCACAATGAGTCCATGAATGAGTGTCATATTTATGTCCATTAAGTTTCTTAGCATTAAAAAAATATACAACAAAAAGTTACAATAAGAACACAACAATTCAGGAAAACTATAGCAGCCTAACTCGGTCTCATTGCATAATAATCATTATTATTTGGACCCATTAGTTACTTACGGATGAGTTGATTGGTCAAATACCATCAAGTACTCGCACAATCTGCCCAGGGCTACCATTTACATATATTAGTACGTCCAGCATAGGCACATCGAAAACTCCTAGATATATGAATATTAGACTATCGTCTTAAGTCTTAACCTAGTACTAATTGCTTATAAGAAAAACCAAACATTATTGATTGTAGTAACTTCACTTATGTAACTGGTCGGTAATTTTAATTTGGTACGGAAGACCCGCAAAACCCATATCCAGGGGACTTTGTGCATACCTTACAACTGACCCTACCATAGTAGCGGACGAAGATGAACATTCTGCTAAAGGTTGTGCCGTTGAACCACCTAAAAGAAGGTATTGGGTATACCTAAAACACAAATGCAAACTTCCGTTGGAACCTAATCAAGTCTTGCATATCATTAATCTTTCTAACTGCAACTCAAAAATATTCGTGCGCTTTAATCAAAAACATCTACTATTTCCCCCCATTTTTGTTTTTCAATTTGCTGACCTCAAATCACTTCTAAAACAGGATCCTAATAATTATGTTAAGTAGACTACTAATGACTCAAACTATTATAATGAGACCGAACAACGGCAACTCAAACTCTCCCCCTTTTGTGTTCAATGGCATAGGCGTTTTCACCGACCAACACTACCTACAACTGTAAAGATGTAAAATACGAAACCATGACTTTAGTAACACGCATATTGTAAAAGGTTAGGGCCTTAGATATGTCAGGGGCATTACCATTCTTCAGTTTCCTCCTCATGCAAACAAATGTATACCACCACCAGTCAACAACGTGCCAAGTACACGAAAATTACTCACCTACAAAGTTGCACCCTTAACTCGGTAACTACTTTAACACACATTATATATGAAGTCATGAACAAAAAGAATTTAATTATAACACATTCAAACTTACCTAGATAGTACATGGACAAAAATTTACTTTGCATAGATAACAATATTAATCAACAAACCTGCAAAAAACAAATAAAATTCGTTAAACGTATACAATAAATCTAAAATATTTATTCATAACACCAAAAAGAGAAAACTAAGAACAGAATATACACTCATAACATCACCCAAAACCTAGATTCATGACTTAATCTGATGACCACTGTAATGATCAGGTATTAGAAAAAGCAAATTCAATTATGGATTTGCGATGAGCAATTTAAACCTTAAATATGAAAGGAACAACAAAAAGCAGAACACGAAAAACATTGAAATTTCAACTCCTGTATCATATTCACAAAATTAAGAGATAATTACCGATTTGAAGGTTTGGTCAGCATTTAATCAAACTGTTGGAGTGTGTTCTGTGGTCAAAATCAAATGAAGAAACCTATAGCTAATTCAATAAAAGAAAAACCCATATCAAACAACCAAATCAAACGCTTCATAAAATAAGCTCAATAATAATGAATGTGAAAGTAGTAAATTTACCTCAGTCATCTTCTCCAGTTGTTAGGGTTGATGTTAGTGCTTGAATCAAATATATACAGACCAATTCGTAGGTTATTTTTAGATGTTTTTTTTGAACGCTTGATTGTATTGATTGATTTGGTTTTGAATTGAAGTTTGACATTCGGTTACATTGAGGATAGGAGGAGCGTAACATTAATTGGTTAACAAAATTAGACCGGACCAAATTGAATGAATTGAAAGCGTGTATTGGAAGAATGAAGGTGATGCTTTGGTGTTGTACCCAATAAATATGTAGCCAATCAAAATGTAGACACATCAGGGCATTAATGAATTGTTGTGTTTCATAGGCTTGTAAATTATGCACGTTTATTAGATAGTATAGATATAGATAGATATAGATAAAAGCTTTAGTAACTGTGGTTATGAAAACACCTTAAATGCCATTAAAATATAAATTATTCAAAAGATTTGACATATCTATCTATAATCTATAATAATAAACCAGAATAATTTACAAGTCCTATAAAGCACACCATGCATTTAATTTGCTGATGTGTCTCTTCTATGATTGGTCAAGTGTTTAATGCGTACAACTTCTTGATGCAATACTTCCTCACACCTTTTCAAACGCTCCTCTTTGATTTATTTTTGTAAGGTATTAAATACCATTAAACGATACAATCAAGCTATACGCTCCTCTTCATACGATTCAAATCAATTCAAAACACTTTCCTTCTATTCCTCTTTGATTTATCAGTTTCAATTCATCCTTTAATGTCAACAATTCAAAAAAACATCCAAAAATGCTGTACGATTTTTGATCTATATAAGTTTGATTCAACCAGATTTATCAACCTTAAGAACCCGATCTATGCCGGTGGAGGATCGAGATGAAGAACAAAAATTCCATTGGTATTAAAATATTTGCTTTGATTTAGTATATTCGCTTTTAAATAATCAATTTAGTTTTTCTTTTTCTTTTTTTCCGATTTAGTTTAATATATTTGCTTTGATTAAGTTTAATTCAATTGTCTTGCAGCAAAACACTAGAAAGTAATTTGTTCATGAATTGATTTTGTTTGTGTCATTGTTTTTTTTATTGTAGGCAGAGTATATGGGAAACTAGAATGAGTAAAAACCTTATAAATCATGTAATTGTGTGTCCACAACATGTTTGATGAAATGGTTTTGCCTTTTCAGTGATGATTATTTCTAATTGATTTTTTCTAATCTTTTTGTTATTTGATGAACATCCTAAGGTTTTCAGAAAGTTAGAGGGTGGATTTAAATTTTGTTGACAGTGAAGTCGTGAGTTCGCCAATCAAATATAAATCCATGTAAGTTATAAATTTTATGTATATCGACTGTTTGGTTACATGGCTAATTAAAAGAGAACGTTCAGGTGGTGGTTATGATTATGATTTTGGTGATCATTCGTGCTGGTGAGTATTAATTTAAAAATATCATCAAGCATAATACACCTTGATATTTTACAAGACATGAATCACATTACAGAAATATTACTAAAATCAATGAATCTTAATCCCTATGCGTGATGAATTGTATGCGTGCCGTTGGGGTTCCAAATATATGTGTTTCTTTTAAATCTTAAGATTCATTTTTTTTTTGGTATTTCAGTTTTAAAGTATTATGGTGATGGTTATGGTGGATCATGCGGTAAAGATATACAAGCTTTCAATAACATGTCTAAGAATGATGGTAAGAAAACAACTTAAACATTCAACGAAATGACCTTGGACTCAAAATTTCAAATGTATATCATTAAAAGACCATTGATTGATACATAGCATGTATGACTTTTTCCCGTTCGGGCTTCTAGGACTGAAAACAAGGATGCTATAGATGTTTTCATTGATGGAACTGTTGCTGATCATAATGAGGTATTCCTCTACCTCTGCTTTTTGTCATTGCATAGTGAATACAAAAGAGGTTTTTGTGGTTTTAGTTTGTCTGCGATATAAATGTTATATCTATTGCTATTCTACAAGGTTCTTTATTAAAATGACTTGAAGCCATAATGTGTGTTGTGAGTTGCTAAGCAAGTTTGGAGAAGGGTGATGATGAAATAATAATTGCTTAACAGTTGGTGCTTACATAGCATGCTTTATTAGTTTTAGCAAGGAACGTCATCTACTAAGTTTATATCTACCTATCATGATGCATGTCGCATTCTGAAAACCCATGGGATCTTTTGTAGTCAGTTTTTCGAGGGCATAACAGAGCAGATGTACGAGTTTTTGTGTTTGACTTTGGCTTCTTTGTCAAAACCTACTCAAGTTTATTGTGCCCATTAGGTAAATTTATTATGGTTTTATCAATTTGAATCCAACTATACGTTATGTCATTTTCGTGTTTGTTAGCTATTGGACCATACACATTCAATAAGACATCAAGTATTATCCTTTTTCGTTCTTGAGTTTTTACTTCAAAATGTTAAGGATTATCATATCTTAATGAAGTAATTGTCTTTTTTTTCTTATTTACTTTCGAGGACAAGCAGTGAAGTGTTTGGATTTGCATATGCCATAAAAAGGTAAAATAACACATCTTGATTAATCTCAAATTAGCACTTTCAAAATTGGCATGTTACAACATATACTTGAAATAGGCAGTCCGAAACACCGTTTATGAAAGGCCTTGCATTTCAGTCTTGAAGTAAATTGCCTATAATAAACACTAAGCTCATAAGTCGAGATCATGGATAGAAAGTTGTCTGCATTATCTGTTAATGATCGTTTGAATAAGTTTTATGAGTTTTTGTTCAATATAATGTCTTTTTGAATTTTATAATACAGTGGATTCTATGAGACTTGACACTTTGTAAAAACATGTACGAGTCACTATGTATCGGCATGCAAAATATTTCTTTCTACACAATCTTTGGGCACTGTATGAGTCTTAGTGTCAGCATATACACAAACCCGTAATTTTGACAGTGATTAGTGGCACACGTTTTGTTTGATGTAAAGCTGCAAATAGTATCCGCGTTTTGCTTCTATATAAAATTTCCAAAATCAGCGGAGTCCAATTTATGATGTTGCTGCTATCCTACATCAAATCAGGTGTGTTTTTTGCTGTAGTATAATGCGTTGAACCTCCTGTCTGTAAGATACTACATTTTTTACGTATGGTTATGTTGTTCTGCATATTTAATTTTGCTGTAATATTCAGTTGGGCATGTTAACTTTTGGGTGGTATTCTCTTGAAATTATTGAGATTTGGTTGATAGGGTTTTGGTTTTGATGAGTTCATAAATTTTTATTGTTTAAAGTAGGGATATTTTCTTATTTTACTAATACTATAAACATGCTTCGAGAATTGTCGGGAAATAGTCAAATATAACTTTCATTGCTCACCAATTATAGCAACCGTTATGTAGATTACTTAATCGAGATAAAGTTAACGCTGTTGCATGATGTTTGAAAAAAAAAGCTTTCGCCAAGTAAAAGAATAATGGAAATATGTTGCTATAAATTATTATGTCTGTAGAAATCAATCATATGCATCATTAGCATGCTTAATTAGGGAGTGGTCTTGGGATGATTGGTTATTCTTTCTGTTATGTGTGTTTACTTAGTGATTTTGCTTAATCACTGCAACCGTTCTTTCTATTGTGTGTGTTTACTTAGTGATCCGGCAAACTGGGAGTGTTGACGGAATCTTATTGATAAAGGCTGTGTGTGTTTACTTAGTGATCCGGCAAACTGGGAGTGTTGACGGAATCTTATTGGTAAAGGCTGGTACCATGACTGGTGGTATAAGTGGTGAAATGGAACGAGGTTACATGAATGGGATGATAAGAAGATAGAAGGTAGTTATTTATCTTATTGTAGTAATATTTACACAAGGAAACATTATACGTGTCTAAAAAAAAAGAAGGGCATGAAGCATCGAACTGCTAATGATGTCATTTAAGTAACTGATGAGTGCACTGGTATTATATCTTTACATTCACTATTGCAGGAAAACATAGAAAAGAAGCTTTCAAAATTGATGGTGAAATACAGGAATCAACATCAAAGGAAGAAATCACACATTTTACCATGCTAACGAATAACAAAGGCTTCGAACAAAAAAATACTATTGATCAGCAAAAAGAAAGCTATTTCTACAAGAAAGACCCATGACAGAGGACTTCATCAAGTAAGTTTTTTATTAGATTTTTTTATTTTGAATAGTTGTCTATTTCTGTCGATTGATGTTAATGTTATTATGAGTGTCTTCATTGTTTATTTGTTGCATAGGACCTGAATCGCAACTCATGAAATATTTAAAGTTTGTCCCATATTTATGGTGATTCTACATGTCCTCCAATTGTCACACACTAAGTTTAATTAGTTTTTAATCATATATTTGCCTAAGCTTGGTGTTATTTGTAGATGGTTGGTTTCCTTAGGATTGTTCTACTACTGGACAATAAGTTCCTACTAGAGCCCTATAGCACTCCTAAATTACATCACAGTATGGTCTAAAAACATTGATGAGTGTTCACGTGAGGCCGCAAATTAATGGTTGCTTAAGTCATCCTCAAGGCTTATTATCCTCAAGGCTTATTTTTTAAGTGGTGTTTTGGGGCTACTAAAAACTTATGTTTTTGAATAGGATATTTGGGTCATTTCATGGGTATTTGTGAGTCGTGACTGCTGCACAAAAGAAAATTTTTATTGAGCTAAATACCGAATATGTATGATTTTTTTTGTTATTTTTGAGCTACTTATCGACATAGGAGGTTAAACTATATCACTAATCTGCTTGGTTATTGACTTCTACTATTTTTGATTAATGATTGTTTGATGTCTTTTTATGTTTCACTACAACAAATAGACATTCCAATTATGTCAAAATGTGGTATCTAGAATGATGTAGAAGAGATGTTACTACAACATGACAATATAGATAAAATCATTCAAGAATTAATTATCCAGCAGGCAAATACAATGCTTAAATTTATGATAGTGACATAACTAATTTGATTTTACATTTATAATACATATTAATTTTGTGTCCCTAATAACATGGATAAATGTCTAAAATTATGCAGATATAGTGAATGGATTAATGCATGTGAGTGTGTTGACACCGTTGATGATGATGGACTCTCTGGAAGATGCCAATGTTTAGAAATTGGATGTGCATGCTTGAAGAAACCTGTTTGCTTCACTTAATTTTGTTATCAACCTTAGACATTAGTACTAATATGTATTCTGATTGAGAAATATGTTCAAGACTTGATCTTATGTTATGGAACTTTTAATGTTAGATTTTTTTGAAGTAAGGTACATCATTTGATCTACTTAATTTTCGTGGTTATAAGTAATATGTGTATGACTTTTAAGATCATGCTCAGCTTAATCCAGAAATCTTTAACCTTAAGACTGTAGTAATATTTGTAAGAGTGTAGTAATACTGCTATCTATTACTTTTCAACCTTGCAAACAATCTCTCTTAAAATGTCTTTTTAAGTATTTTTGTATCTTATATGCAACATAAAATATTATGGTTGAACCTTAAGATTACAGTTATTAAGATTTTATGTGTAGTAATACTGCTATCTTCAACTTATTAGCCTAAACAATCT